>VSMD01124280.1:0-21930 GCA_008750895.1 Mirza zaza
TTTAGTTGTTTGGCTAATTTTCTATTTTTTTCATAGTAGAATTGGGGTCTCGCTCTTGCTTATGCTGGTCTCTAACTCCTGAGCTCAAGCGATCCTCCCGCCTCAGCATCCCAGAGTGCTAGGATTACAGGCGTGAGCCACCAAGCCTGGCCTCCCGGTGAGCCCAGCCAGCCACCCTCCTACACATGGGTTTCTCTTCCAGGGGGGCAGGGGCTACTTCTTCCTGTGTCTCAGACTAGCTTTGCCCACAGGAGAAAGAGGGTTACCAGAATTGTGATATAATAAGAAATATATATTGGGTCTTCATCTTGGTTCCCGGCAGAATTTAAACCCCTGTAATTTCCTGAGCGATGGGGTGATTATCAGTAACGTGCCCCTTTCCAACACACCTGAGTTCGGGGCTTGGGGCTGGCTGGTAGCCAGAGGAACAGACCATGTGATTAGGCGGTTGGAACTTGAAGCCCCACCCCCTGACCTCTGGGGAGGGGTGAGATTCAGATAATCACCAACGACCAGTGACCTAATCAATCATGCCTAATGAAGCCTCCATAAAGCTCTAAACAATGAGGTGTTGGGAACTTCCGGTCAGTGAATGCATGGCATGCCAGGAGGGTGATGTATCACAATGCCATTAAGGCAGAAACTCCTGTGCTGGGGACCGGCTGAGCCTTGCCTCTGTAGTCATCTGACCGTTAGTCTCTCATCCTTTATAATAAACAGTTCATGTAAGTAAATGTTTTCCTGATGTTTGTTGGCCATTATAGCAAATTACAAACATGAGAAGGTGATTGGGGGAACCCCCAATTTTGGGCTAGTCAGAAGTACAGGCAGCAACCTGAGCATCTAAAGTGGGGCCGGTTTTGTGGGATTGAGCCCTTAACCTGTGGGGTGTGCACTGACTCCAGGCCGCTCGAGTCAGAACTGAATTAGAGGACACCCATTTGGTGTCTGGTTGGCGTGGGAACCCCCATCCCCAACATTTGCTGTCACAAGTGTTGCAGGTGTAGAAAAACAGTTTTTCCTTTTCAGGTATCCAAAGAACTTCCCCCACTGGGATTCCAAGGAAGGCAGCTGGGCGGGGCAGGAGGTGGCCGGCCTCAGAGAGCACAGGACGCTGGGGAGTCAGGGGCGGCAGCACCTGCTTCCCCCTTCACCCAAAGTCATGGTCAGGCCTCAGCACACATTCATTCAGTTGCTTCCACCAGCCCTGGGGTCCCTGGTGTTGTGCTGGGATGGAGGTGGGGTGACTCTCGAAGGAGGGTGATCAGTCACCTATGTTCAGTAACATCCTTCCACACTCTGGGCTGTCTATTGCTGGGGCTAGAGTGCCGTGGCATCAGCCTAGCTCACAGCAACCTCAGACTCCTGGGCTCAAGCAATCCTCCTGCCTCAGACTCCAGGGTAGCCGGGACTACAGGCATGTGCCACCGTGCCTGGCTAATTTTTTTCCTATATATATTTTTAGTTGTCCAGCTAATTTCTATTTTTTTAGTAGAGACGGGGTCTCCCTCTTGCTCAGGCTGGTCTCAAATTCCTGACCTCGGGCGATCCTCCAGCCTCGGCCTCCCAGAGTGCTAGGATTATAGGTGTGAGCCACCACACCGGGCCCCACTTTTTCCATCTCTCCCTAGAAGCCCAGAGGTGCCCCCAGGGAGCTCTCAGCCACATATAGTCATAGAGTCCCTGGGGTCCTGGCTGAGGTCAGGTAGACCCCTGTAGCTGGGATGTGGAGCTGAAGTCATGGAACAACCACTCACCCACAGTCACCATGGCCACCACCCTGTGCAGAGAACCACACGCCAGGAACCAGCATGCCCCAGAGAAATGTCACACAGGAATACACACCAAGAGGGCACTTGACAAACATTTATTGAGCACTTACTATGTGCCAGGCCTATGCAAGGCTCTGGGAAAACAAAGTCAATACAAACTAGTCCCTGCCCAAAAGCAGCTCACAGCCTAGCGGGCCAAGCTGTAAACTGTATAATAGCAGCAGAGGTGCATTTAGCTTCACAGTTTTACAATGAAATATGTTTTTTCAAGTGTAAACACCCAGCAACACAACCATGTTGTTTTAAAAGCACATGGGCATACATGTAAACACAGTCACATGACTGAAAGGACAGAAGTCACCTGCAGTAATACTTGTGCATCTAGAGCCAGATATCTGTGTGATTTATTCCTTTGTGTCAGGTAGGATACAAATTTTGCCAATCTGCAGATGTGGTGGTTGAGGCACAGGAGTTCGGTGGCCCACCTGCTGCCACACAGTGGGCAGCCACCTGGACACAAGGTATCCTGAGTCCCCAGCCACTGCCTTTTCTCCGCCACACCTGAGCAGCAGTCTTTTACTCTCCCCTGGACAAGGACCCTGTACATCCTGGGGCTCCTGCTAGCCTGTCAGATGGGGATGGAGGGACCATGTCTTAGGAGCCCACAAAGCTGAGATCCCTCACCTGGCCTGGTGCATGGCTGGCCCATGGTGACACCTGCTCAGGTGAGCAGGCAACACACCATGCCCATGCCTGGATGCTTCCGGACTGATGCAAACTTTCTGATTAGTCTCAAAATCAGGCTGTCAGTGTCTTATGGGAACAATTGCCCTCCAAGTCCTCCTGTCCCCCTACTCCCCTACCATGAGCAAGGCAGCCCAGGTGCAGGGGTGACCCATCCTTCCCATACCTGCCCTGGACTCCAAACAGGTCAGTGGAGTTTGGGGTTTGAGGGGGGAATGCCAGACTTGCCTGTGATGGTTTAGTTTAGGAGGGTGTGGAGCCTAGCAAAGAGCCACAGCGGGCCACCTCATGGCTGGGGAACGGGGCTCGAGTTCACTTAAGCCCAGGAGCGGGTGGGATAAAGCCGGGCAGCTGAGGGTACAGGCCTGAAAGGCTGGAGAAGGCAGGGCTGAGTTTAGGACCCACATATGGGAGGCAGGCATGTCTCCACCTGCAGGCTGGACACACTGTTTCACTTTAGAAAGATCACCATAGTTCTCAGCCCCTTGGGTGTGAGCGCTCCTGGGCCCCCACAGTGGCCTCTCTTAGACAGAGGCCTACCAGGCAAGTCAGAAGGGATATGTTGAAGAAAAGGTGTTTCTGACCCCATTTGCAGAGCAGCAGGGCGAGGTGCCTCTCAGTGACTGCTACCACAAGGCAGCCCCTGTCCACGGGCCCAACAAAGTCCTGTCCTGGAGCTACTCCACCCTCAGGGACAGCCTTCCAGCCACCCTGCCCTCAGGCTGCTTTAGGAGGCCCGATTCCCAATAGCGAGCTCCACCCACCAATGACAGCCCAGACGGAACTCTCTTAATAAAAAAAAATAATTTATTGTCAACAAAGGTGATATATACAACAGGAAAACAGGTGAACAGGATTGCAGGACTGAACGGGCCTGGAGAGCCCTCTGCAGGGATGGGGGCGGGAAGAGGTAATGGAGGCCTCCTCGTTCAGGGGCCTGAACAACAAGTGAGGGAGGGGAGGTGTCCCCCGAGGTAGTGGGACTCAGTTCAAACCCCATGATGACCACCTCTCATGTAAGGCACTGTGCCAGGGGAGAATGGTGGGGGCTGCGAGGGTGGGAGGAGGCTGCGTGGCCAGAGAGGTCTGGGTCAGGAAAGGACGGGTAGGTGTTCTCCACAGGCCCAATGTCCCGCTGAGGGCACCGTAGCTGCCCTCAGGCCTGGCCAGGGTAGAGGGTGCCCCGACGTACTAGTGGATGCTGCCCCACCCCCACCCTGCCCTGGCACCTGGTCTTACCCTCCCAGCCAGGTGGCCAGGCTGGGCAGCTGTGAGTTAGTTATAAACCAAAGGGCCATGCTGCCTCTTCCCACACATCCTCTCTTCCCCCCAGGAAAGCAAGAATTTACACCCCACTCCCTGCCTTTGGCTCCCCCCCTACAGTGGCATTGGATTCCGACAGAACTGCGGGCCAGTCTGGGGTGTCACCTGCTCCCACACCCTTGGTGCCCTGGGGGTGTTTGGACCAGTCTTGCAGGAGGCTGACCGCTGGGGGCTCCTCCATCCGCACACGGATAACCTGGAGATCCAGTGTCCCGCGGAGCCCTGGAGGGGGAGCTGGGCAGGGATGGGAGCAGAGAGCAGAGTCAGGGCCCCCCAGATACCCTGCCACGAGGATGCTCCCTAAAAAGCTCTGTAAGCCGAACCCCATTTCCAGGGCCTTCATGATGTCCACAGCCCAGTGCCTGGTCTGAGAAGCCAGGACCGCAGGAGGCTCCACTCTTGTTTGATGCAAAAACTACTTACTACCAACCCGAACACAAGGCCACAGCCTTCTCAAGCCCAAGACAGACATTCACTGTGACGCTGTCCTGCCACATGATCCTGCCACACGGACACTTAGCACTGTGTGCCTCTCCCCACAACCCTAACCCGCAGCTGACTCCATTCCACCTCACTCCTGCTGCGTATCCTAGCCTAGCAGGTGGGGCAGATGTGGTCAGATGGGAACACCCAGAAGCAGTCTAAGGCATGGTTGTGACCACCAAGGAGCTCAGGAGGGACTCCATGGGGCAGAGAAGAGGCCTGGTCAGCACCTGACTCTGCTCTGCAAGTTCAACCAGGCTCTTATCTCCACAGTCAACCCCTACGTCACAAGGACCCCATGTCCACCTTAGCTGGATGGAGAAGCTACTCACAATGGGCAAAACTGGGCCTCGAGACACAGACTTTCATGGCCAGTGCAGTCATGAAAATACCCATGTCCGCTGTGAAGGGGCACATGCAAAAGTTACACTACACTGAAAAGCAAAACCAGAAAATGGTGATTGCGACAGTTGTGCTGTCTATACTGAGGATTCGTTGTTTTTTTAGAGACACAATTATTTAAAATGTGGCAGAGAAAACAGGTACGATTTTGCTATATACTGTAGTTTGCTGGTTTGGAAAATGACTTAAAGGCTGCCACCAGGTTGTACCATTTAGCAAATTCTGTTTTGTGTACCCATAAAGGGCTTACCTCCCTGACAAACTATAAGCTCCTCTAGGGAAGCCTGAGTCCCACTCATTTGTTCATTAATTCAACAATAATTTATTGAGCAACTATGATGTGATATGTCCAACACTGTTCCGGCTGCTAAGAGGACTACAGTGAATGGAGTTGACCAAGCTGCCTTTCTGGAATCTACCTTCTAATGGTGAAAGCCCATAAGCAGGATAAATTAAAGATGCAGTATATACAGACAGATACAAAGTTGACAAATATACCAGGGAGAGGGGACAGGGTAGCAGGGAGCTGGCAGGTGAGAAGAGACGCAGGGGAGGTGAGAAGTCAGTTCTGTGGAGGGCTGGGGGAACAGCACTCTGGGCAGAGGGAAGAGCAAAGGCGGATGCCCTAGAGGACATGCTGGCTGCTGCAGGAACAGCCAGCGCCTGGCCAAAGCGAGTGCACCACGGTGGGAGAGGTCAGAAGCCTCGTGGGGCAGCTACTTGGTCACCACGAGGACTCTGGCTTCTATCTGGAATGCAACAGGAAGGTTCGGGGCAGAGGAGTGACTGGATCTGACTTGTGCTTTCAGCAGGGACACTCTGGCTGCTGCATGAGAGCAGAGCACAGCCGGCAAAGCTCAGAAGCCAGGAGACCAGTCAGAAGGTTGATACAGGAAGCAAGTGAGAGGGCTCGGACTAGGGTAGCAGCAGCGGAGATGGTGACAGGAGATGAGCTGTGAACTCCTTCTGAAGGATCTGCTGCCAGACTGACGTGGGGATGGAGACACAGCACCCTGAAGGATGGGGTTGCGAGCGTACTGGGAAAGGGAAAATGGGTGGAGCAGTGGCTGTGGGTGGGGCGTGGGAAGGAGATGGGGGTTCAGTTTGGATATGCCGAGTTTGAGAGAGCTTTTATTTTTATTTATTTATTGAGACAGAGTCTCACTTTGTTGCCCAGGCTAGAGTGAATGCCATGGCGTCAGCCTAGCTCACGGCAACCTCAAACTCCTGGGCTCAAGCAATCCTACTGCCTCCCAAGTAGCTAGGACTACAGGCATGCGCCACCATGCCCAGCTAAGTTTTTTCTATATATATTAGTTGGCCAATTAATTTCTTTCTATTTATAGTAGAGACGGTGTCTTGCTCTTGCTTAGGCTGGTTTTGAACTCCTGACCTCGAGCAATCCGCCCGCTTGAGGCCTCCCAGAGTGCTCGGATTACAGGCATGAGCCACCACGCTGGGCCCGAGATCTTTTAGACAATCAAGGAGGGATGTCACCGGGGCAACTGGAAGAGAGGCTAGAACCAGGGTGGAGGGTCAAGCTGTGAGTTGCAAGCACATAAATGGTATTGAAAGCTATGAACCTGGATGACATCTCCCAGGGAGTAGGTACTGACATTGACCCATGGCTGGTGATATTTAATCATTTATTCATTTTCCAAACACAAAAGCAGTGCCTATTCTGTGTCAGACACTGTTCTGGCCACTGGGGATCTTACAGTGCATGAAATAGACAGACATCCTAACCTGAAGGCCCTCATTCTAGAAAGGGAAGACACACAGCACCATAACAAGCTTCTAACTCTGAGAGCTGACAATGAACAAGCGAGAGAAACTGAGAAGGAATAGACAGTGGGGTAGAAGGAAAACCAGGTGAGCAGCCGCCAAGGGGAGAAAGTTGTCTCCAGGAAGGAGTGAGCGATGGGTCCATTGTTACCATCGGATTAAGAAAGAGAAGGACCAAGAACCAACCACTGGATTTAATTTTATGGATGTCAGTGGCGACCTTGCCAAAGAAGCAATTTTGGTGTGTTGAGGATGAAAGTTTGATTGAAGTGGACTCCAGAGACAGACTGGGGGCAGTGGTGTAGAAAACGCTTCCTAGCTTTGCTGAAAAGCTTTGGGAACAAATGGGACAGTGGCTAGAGAGGGAGGAGGGGCTGAGAAGGGAGAAACACAGCCTTGTGTTGGTGGATGGGGACATGCAGAAGAGCTAGAGTGACAGGGAGGGGTGGGTTCCAGTGATGGGCAGAGGGGCAGCCTTTGCCAGGGGCAGTTCAGCTATATAGGGACTGAAGGACACAAACCAGAGAATGTGGCCCAGGTGCCAGAGGGAGGGAGCAGGTAGATGCTGCTTGTAGGTGAGGCGTCTGCATGGATGTAGTAGAAACACAATAGGCTGCGCTGACTAGGTTGAGGGCCCGTTCAAGGCTGTTTCCTCTTCTGCAAAATGGTGATCATACTGCCTTCCATGGTGGTTGTGTGGATTTAGTGAGATAACATATTAGAAGAGTTCAGTACATAGTAAGGGCTCAAGAGGTATGGACTTCTCAAGCCAACAGAATTAAGTGCCAATTCTTCCTGGCTGCAAGGAAGACAGAGGATCAGGAGGATGGGGAGGTCAGGAGAGTGAGGCCTGAGAGGTGGTGAAGATCAGAGCTCCAGGGCCGTGGAACAGCAAGCCTGGAGGATTTAGCAGTCCCTGGGGCAAGCTAAACCCTTGAACTGCCCTGAACTGCCTTCCCTCCTGTCCCTGCCCAAATTCCTGTGCTTCCTAGTGTCACTTCCCCGCTCTCCTCCCATTTGTGCATCTGCGCTTAGGCACATTTCACACAGACCCGCTGCTTCTGCAGAGGGTGAAGCTGAGCCCATTTCCCTTGCTTCTCACCAAAGCCCATCTCTAAGAAGGACTCTGGAAATGTCACCACCAGAATGATAAGGGAAGGCAGCTATTAATCATCCACCCATCCTTTCAATACATTTTTACTGAGGGCTTTCTTTGTGCTAGGCACTGTTCTAAGTGCCAAGGATATAGCAGTGAACAAAAGTAAAGACCCTCAGGAAGCTCAGACTCATGTACATTCTCTCACTATGCTTCCTCCATGGTCCGCCCCGAAACACGCCAAGGTGTCCTAGGTGGCCAAGGTGTCCTAAGCCAGATCTCTAGGTCCTACTTCTATAATTAAACACCAGCAAGGCAAAGAGACTCTTTTTTTCGTTATTTGTGAGTGTGTCCTCTTTGGCCACCTTCTCTCCTGGCCTGGACACTCTCCCCACCCTCATCCTGCAAGGTCCTTGGAAAGTTCTATAAAGTCCTCCCAGCCTGCCTCACATTTACATCCCATCAGCTCAGCGAGTGAACTCGACCACAGTGACCTTTTTCAACTTCTAAATCCATGGTTTTTAAACTTCTTTTTTGAAAATGGAGGGATCTTTATTCCGACAAAGTCTTCAGAGGACTTCAATCCACACATAATACAGAAAACAGACGTCATTCTGGCTGAAGCCTCACAGGTTTCTGAGACATCTGTCTCCAAGCTGCGGGTTCTTTTTTTTTGAGACAGAGTCTCACTTTGGTGCCCAGGCTAGAGTGAGTGCCGTGGCGTCAGCCTAGCTCACAGCAACCTCAATCTCCTGGGCTCAAGCGATCCTACTGTCTCAGCCTCCCGAGTAGCTGGGACTATAGGCATGCGCCACCATGCTCGGCTAATTTTTTCTATATATATTTTTAGTTGGTCAATTAATTTCTTTCTATTTTTAGTAGAGACGGGGTCTCGCTCAGGCTGGTTTTGAACTCCTGACCTTGAGCAATCCACCCGCCTCGGCCTCCCAGAGTGCTAGGATTACAGGCTTGAGCCACCGCGCCCGGCCTAAGCTGCGGGTTCTTGAAACAGTCTGAAACCTCGGGTCCAGAGTCTCTGTTCTGCACAGGAGCATCATGGGTGCCCTACTAGTCTTTAAAGCGTCACTGCCTCCAACCTGTGGTCCTAGACAGAGTTTTTGGGGACAAAAGCTGCCTTACTCGTATTACCTCCCAGCCTTGGGGCTGGGCTCCAGGAACACTGGCTGCTGCTCCACTTAGTGTCTCCTGCGGCTTCCCGGCCATCTCCAACCTCCACAAATCCTGCCACAGCCGAAATGGCCCTGCAATCTCCTCCACCTCTGTCAGGTCATTCAGTCAGCGTGCTGGACCCCATTCCCCTCAGGCTTTACCCACTCACCCCAAAGGAACCTAAAAGCTCAGGGATTCTCTTCTCATCTACTCACCACTCCAGATAGGTGGAGTTTGGGCACAGGGCACCCCAGGACTCGAAGTGAAGGCTCCCTTTCAAGAGTGAAGGCGGAAGACCCATGAGACAGCGGGAGAGGCCAGCCGCTTAGAGCAGGGATCCACCAAAGAGGAGACTCAGGGAACGCTCGGGTCCCAGCAGAACACACGGTCTCAGGGAGGCAGGACTGGAATGGGACTCAAGCTGAAACTTGAGACAGTTAAAACTGTAATCTACATGAAGAGGGTGAGGACTGCCTTGAGATTAGAAAACGAGGGCCCATCATGGCAAATAAACAAATAAATAAAAGCAGTTGCACACACATACACACACAGCTTTGTCTGAATAACACAATCCAAACTACTAAGAGTGGCTACCACTGGCGAGTGGATCGGGACTGCAGGAGCAAGTAGCCTGCTGGCTTTTTTTTTAAGCACAAAGCGCAATTCCTTTTTGAGAGCCCTGCTCTGGGCAGCATCCAGCCACCTTGTTGGCCACCATTCTCTGGGCTCTAGCTCCAAACACACATTTCAGACAAGCTGGGACAAGACAGGCCTGACCCACTCACTCCTTCAAGAAACATTTCTAAAGCCCCCGAGACACTGCGAGCCACGCTTGGCAGCGAGAAGGAAAGAAAGGACCAGGCTTAACCTCTGCCCTCCTGGAACACATTCCAGTCTCAGCCTAATCCTGTCACTGCTCAGTTAGGTGACTGTGGTAGGCAGAACGGTGGCCCCTCCAAAGATGTCCATGTCCTAACCCCTGGAACCTGTATGTTTTGTTACTTGGCAAGCGGCAATGAAGACTGCAGTTGGAATTAAGGGTGCTTAAGCAGTGGACTGAAAAACTAGAGAGATTATCCTGGACTATCTGTGTGAGCCCAGTGTAATGACAAGGGTGTTAAATGGGGAAGAGGAAGGCAGATGAGAAGGAAGCAAAGGTGGCGTCCTGAGAAAGACTTTATTGGCCACTGCTAGCTTTGAAGACAGGAAGAGGCCACAAGCCAAGAAACATGGGCAGCCTCTAGAAGCTGGGCAAGGCAAGAAAACAGATTTTGCCCTGGAGCTTCTAGGAAGGAACACAGCCCTGCCAACACCTTGATTTTAGCTTAGTGAGACCCATTTTGGACCTCTGACGTTCAGTACTATAAACTAACATATGCTGTTTTAAGGTACAAAGTTTATGTGATTTGTTATAGCAGCAAATAGAAACCAACACAAAGACCACAGGGAAGAAGAAATCATCTCTCTGAGACTCAGTTTGTCTAACTGGAAAAGTAGATGGACATCTGCCCTTTATACAAGGTATTTTTGTAAGGGCCAATTAAACTGCATGTCAAAGTTTCTTAAAATCAGCAGGACACCATAAAAACACCAGCACTTACTGCTACTATTAGGCGGTTTACTGAGCAAGTGTCCCCTAGAGGTGTCTGTTCCCTCCACACCTAACTGCATGGCTGAGCGGCCCCCTGTGGGCTCCTGCTCTACCAGGGTCGGATGGGTACCTCTCAGGCTACAGCTAGAACCTGGTTCCTGTGAAGACATGTGTCAGGCTTTTGGGGAACACTAACCTAACCCAACCTAACGACCAATTCCAGGAAATGCCTATGGAATGCTCAGAAAAGCTCAGCTTTCTGGGCAGCCTCCTCCATCATTCAAAACCCTGCCCTTGGCCATCTTCCAGGGATTCTGAGCACCACCCCCTCTGCCCTGGGCTCGGCTGCAGAGTGGCCTCTTGGAGGCCAGACCCAGGGATGCTGCCTGCGATGTCCCCCGTGCGGCTCCCTCTCGGGAGAGCTCACCTGGAGAGGGGCTTTCCGGCTGGGGCAAGGCTCCTTCTGCCACCTCCCCCTCTTTGGGGGAGTCCTTGCTGTCTGGAGCCCTGAGCTGGGTGTGGGAGAAGAGCTGCAGGACAAAGCCAGGAGGGAAGCTGCCGTCAGTGAAGTGTCGGACCTCGGCTGGTGCTGCGAAAGTCTCTGAGGGTGAGTCGGGCGATGGGGGGTCTAGGAGGGAGGACAGAGCTGTGAGCGAATGGGGAGGGGCTACAAAGCTCCACTGAGCCCTCAGGGGACCTGCAGATACCTGGGCCCCACCCATCCCCACCTCAGAGCACCATAGCCAGAGCCCACAGCCCCCTCCGGGGGCCTCCCCTTCACCTGGGTCAGGGTCCAGGTTTTTGGTCATAGGTCTGCCTCTTTTCTTCCTGACTGGCTCCTCCTCAGGGGGTTCCTTCCACCTCTGACCACGGAACTTCTTACTTCCTGGCTCTGCAGCAGAGGCAGCTGCAAAAAAGAAAAGACCTTATACCTTTTCTAGGAGGCCATGCCCGAACCCTGCAACCCCAGAGCTCTTGAAGATACCTGCTCAGCACACAGGGCCTGCGCCTCACCCGGTCCACAAGATCCCACCCCACTGAGCCTCAATAGCTTCTCTGTTTTCTTTTGAGACAGAGTCTCACTCTGTTGCCCAGGCTAGAGTGCCATTGCATCAGCCTAGCTCACAGCAACCTCAAACTCCTGGGCTCAAGCAATCCTTCTGCCTTAGCCTCCCAAGTAGCTGGGACTACAGGCATGTGCCACCATGCCCGGCTAATTTTATATAAGAGATAGATAGATAAATAGTTGACCAATTAATTTCTATTTTTTTTTTTTTTTAGCAGAGATGTGGTCTCGCTCTTGCTCAGGCTGGTTTCGAACTCCTGACCTTTGAGTGATCCTCCCGCCTCAGCCTCCCAGAGTGCTAGGATTACAGGCATGAGCCACCTTGCCTGGCCCTAGCTTCCCTGTTGACTGACCAGGAAGCTCAAGGGGGCGAAGTCCCCTGGGACGGGTCCTTTTAGGGAGGGACAGGTTGTCCTCAGAGTCAAGGAGAACGACGATCTCCGCTGGCGTCCTGGCAGAGTCTGGGTCTGGCTCGACATCCCGGCCTGCTTCTGAAGGGGGCAAAGGCCCAGTGAGCTCCAAGTGCCCCACCAGGCCCAACTCCTCCCTCTGCCCCTACCTCAGGCCCAACTACCTGAGTTGGGTGAGGACGGATGCTCAGCTCTGACATCCTGCAGAAGGGCCACCCCCTCGCTCCAGGCCTCCAGGATGTTGCTCTTCTCCGAAGGGCTCAGGTCCAGAGTGTGAGGATGCTGCTCCAAGATGTGTGAGCGAGCTGTGTCGGCTGACGGGGACGGGATCTCGGCGCCACACACCATGCACAGCGCCCGCCCGCTGCCTCCCGGGCTGCTGCCCACCAGGAACTCCTGCTCCCAAGACACCTGCTGCTTCAGCTCCTCACAGCCATCACTGCCTGCCTCCAGCAGGCTGGGTCTTGGTGGTGGGGTCTTCTCCTGTTGGGTCACTGTGCAGGGAGATGGAAGGGCATTATCAACAAAGGTGCCTATGGCCAATAATACTTAGCACTTGAGTCCCCAAACATGGTGGCTTGTGTGGGGCAGGGAGGGGGAGCATTCCCATCCACAATGTTCTTCTCCCTTCCCCTGGAACCCATGAGACATGAGCCACGCTGAACACAGCCTGCGTGCCTGGTGTCCTGCTATGCTTGCCTCTACACCTTCTCGCAATCTAGTCCTGGGCTGCAGGACTACATGCATCTTTCCAACAGGCTCTGTTCCTGCAGGTCCCCAGCTTCTGCACAGCTATCCAGACCACCCTGATTAGTCTGGGGGTGACATCACCCCTGCAAAGCCTTCTAGACCCCACCTGAAAGTTGATTCCACTTGTATCTGACTTCTGGCCAACAGCGTACATTTCCTCAAGGGTGAGGACAGAAAATGTTACCATCCTAGTAAAGGTTCCCCCCATCCCAGGGCTGGCTGCCTTCTGCAGTGCTCCCAGAACATTTGTGGCTCGGCTCTCCCGCTCATCGCACGAACTGTAATCTCTGACATGGTAGGAGCTCCTTTCAGCTCAGCAAAGAAGGCGGCCTTAGACCCACACCAGTCAGCAGCTCAGCACTTCTGTCAGGCACCTACAATATCCCATGGCTGTACCTCTCTCCCACCTTCCAGAGAGGACAGGACAAAATACGAATATGGCACATCCTAATACCCCTGGGCTGTATGGAAGAGGTGGCATTTGAAATGGATATGAGCCTTGGCTTGGACTCAGGTCCGAGCTAGGTTCTAACTATCTCTCATGTGACCACGGGCAGGAACTCTAACCTCTCAGTTGCAACCCACTTTCTTCCCCACCACTTTTCCAAAACAGCTCTCGCCAAGGTCGCCAACGCTAAACCCAGCAGTTAGTTTATCAGTGTCGTCCTCTGCCAATCACCTCCATCTCAATTTTCGTCACTCGCATCCATCCAGGGCACCACCTTCCACTCTCACTTCTCTGGCCCACTTTCTCCAGGTCACCACTGAAGAACATTTCCCCCAGCTGTGCACCCCAATCCCTTCTCTTTGTCATTTCCTCCACAGCACACCCCACAGCCTGACATTGTTTGTCTTTTATTGTCCACTGTCTCCCCACCACACTGTAGGATCCATGGCAGCACAGATTATTTATTTATTTATTTTTTTAGAGACAGGGTCTTGCTCTGTCACCCAGGCTGGAGTGCAGTGGTGTCATCATAGCTTGCTGCAGCCTTGAAGTCCTGGTCTCAAGCCATTCTCTCGCCTAAGCCTCCTGAGTAACTGGGACTACAAGTGTGCACCACCAAGTCCGGCTAATTTAAAAAATTTTTTTTGAAGAGACGGGGTCTCACTATGTTGCTCTGGCTGGTCTCAAGCGATCCTCCCACCTCAGCCTCCCAAAATGCTAGGATTACAGGCATAAGCCACCGTGCCCAGCCTTGACAGCAGATTTTTGATGTTCAGCACCTGTATCTCTAGCACTGAGAACAGTGCCTGGCATTTAGTAATGTCTGATGAAGGACTGACTCCATCTCCAACCTGTAATCACTGGAATATTCCAGGACTCAGTCCTTGGACCACTTTTCTGTCTACCTCCTTCCTCTGATAAGCCTCATCTCATTGCCTGCCTGCTGACAACTCCCATATCTATACCTCTAGCTGGATTTTTCCTAGGAAATACAGACTTAGGTATCTGAATGCCTATACAACCCCTCCGCTTGAACGTGTGATGGCATCTCAAACTTACCATATTCAAACCTTAACTCCCAATCCTCCATAAGCCTGCACCCCAGTCTCCCCCATCTCAGTAAACAGGAGGGCCACTCTTCAGTGGCTCAGGCAGAAAGTCTTTCATTCAATCATTTTCTCATACCCCAAATCTTTCCTCCACACTTGCTGTTCCCTCTGCTTGAAGTGCTCTTCCTCTAGCTATCATCAGGCTGGCTTTCTCCCTTCCTTCAGGTCTGTGCTCAAAATTCACATTAGCAAACCGTTTCCTAACCACTCAATGCATCAAAGAAAATTTCCAGCTCCCTGTTCTCCTTGTCCTGCTTTCGTGACTTCTGAAGCACTTACTGCCACCTGACACACTATACATTTACCTATTTAATACTCTTTTCAGCCATTGGTATAGCGATGTTTCTCAGCTGCAGGTTTTGCTGCTTTGTTTACTGATATTACCATCTCTAACCTAAAACAGTGCCTGGCATACAGTAGGTGCTCAATAAACATTAGCTGAATGAAGTAACTTCTGTGGACTTCAATTTCCTCTCTAGCAGTGGGGATAACGCTGCCCATTGGAGGGTTGTTGAGAGGATTAACTGAGACAGCCTCTGACAGGGCCCAGCGAGCACTCGATAAACCTTAGCAGAAGTAGGAAAGTAACCTGTCTGTCGGACTGAATGCTCTGAGAAGGGAGGAGACCTTTATTTCCCTCATTAATTTTATACTCCATCCAGAAAGGATGAGGGGCACTGCAGACAGCACTGTCTAGCTGCGGTTCCCCGAATGCCCCACTCTCAACCTCTCTGGGTACTTTCCTCCCTACGGAAGAGAGGCAGTGGAGAATGGAAAGACATTGCATTTTCATGAATAGTAAGTCGTCCACAAAGATGGCTCTTTGTTTCCGACGGTCTGCAAGCTCCTGAGGACTAAAGAAACCGGTGAAGGGGGAGGGGAGAGCACAGAGCGAGCGAGCGTTCATAGATTGTTCCTCAACTCCCCTCCCAAGGCTAATCTTCTAGGGTGGCCGAGGCCCCCCAGCAAGCACGGTCTTTCCAAAACTAAGTGATGCAGGCAGTCCCATTCATCCCCGCTCGGTACTATCTGACACCTGTGGCTTATACAAGTGGAAGGCCTGGGTGGGGGTGGGGTGCAGAAAAGCTTCACGCTTGGAGGGCCCTTAGAATTCTCCCGGAGGCCGGCAGCGGCACTCGCCTCCGTGCTCCCAATCGCCCGACACGCAGCTGCCTCGTCCGCCCTCGGGCCTAGAGGCCCGGCCGCCCCTCGGCCTGAGCACAGCCGGGCCTCGCGCTCGCGCCCGCCTCCCGGGGCGCTGAGACGGCGGCGCCAGTCGCCCGGCGCTTCGGGGGACCCGGCCTCGCGCGCCAGGCCCGGGCGAGGGGGCGCTCGGGCGCCGGAAGAGCCGGAGCGCGCCGGGCGCGGATCGAAGTCTCCAGACCCTGGGCGGGGGGAGGGGAAGGGGGAATTCGAGGAGGCCCGAGATTCCAAGCCCCGGTGGGGGAGGAGCAAGAGCGGGCCCGGACCCAGATGGCAGCGGGGGCGCCTGGACCCCAGACCCGAGGGAGTGAGAGGGCGCCCGAGCCCGGGACCCCGACTGCGGAGGGGCAGCCCCAGCCCCGGGCCGTGACGCGGAAGTGGGGTCCCCTCCCATCCCTCACCTCTGAGCATCGGCTCCCGCCGCGGAATGACGGCCACCACCACGGCCTCCTCCTCGTCCTCCCCTTCCTCACATTTGAGCGTCACCTCGAAGCAGTCGAGCGCGGCGCCCTCGGCCTTCAGGGCCATGGTGCGGCCGCGGGCGATCGCGGTGACCGCGCCGGAGGACGGGCGCGCAGGCCTCGGCGCACAGCCGGCCGCCGCCTCCCGCCCGGGACCGCGCCGGACCCGCGGCCCGCCCCGCCGCCCGCCCCGCCGCCCGCCGCTCGCCGGCCGGGCCTGCGACGGGCGCGTCCGGGCCTCCCCGCTACCTCAGAGCGTTGGGACCCCGGGCGGGGAGGTCTCAATCCAGGCCGCAGCCCCCCGCCGCTCCCTTTTATGGAGGCTCATTGTCGGCGCCCGCCCGGCCGGCCGCCGCCGGCCCGCCCCCGGCCCCGCGCGGCCAATCGCGCGCGGCCCCGCCCAGGCCCCGCCCCGGGCACGCGGCTCGTTAGCATCCCGGGGACCCGCGGGGCGGCGGGAAGGGTCGCGCGGGCTCGCGGCCGCCCCCCCAGCGCGGAGGCGGGGTTTGCCCGGCGGGGCGAAGCCCCAAACGCCCTCTGAGCGGGCGCCGCGGGCGGGCAGGCCGGCCGAGCCCGGGGTCGCCCCCGCGGGGGAGCCAGTCGGGCGGTCTGCCGGTGCGGAGTGCGACCCGGTTCCCAGGATCTCGCTCGGGGTCGCCTCTCCTCTCCGCCGACCAGACCTCTCCGCCGGCAGATGCCCCGGCGGGAGAAGAGCCGGAGCGGGAGTGGGGACTGAGCTCCTCCGCTTGCCGGCTCTGTGACCTTGGGCTCGGTGTCTGGTTTCTTAGACTAGCTGATGCTTTCTTTGAAAAAACCATTTTGGACCCTTCTGGACAAAGGAATGCCAAGACGAAGAGGATCCGAATGGAGTGTGGGCGCGCGTAAAGTACCCCCACGGTTATGATTTCCATATTTTAAGCGTGAGTCCAGAGATTTTGTGACCTCCCCTGCAAGGACACACTGCAATCCCTTGAGAGCCCCAAGACCAGAGTCCAGTTGCCATGACACTGCTGCATCCTAACCATACCCTGGGTGAGCTTTTGCCCCTGTGGCATAGAACAGCATCTCCCTCTTCTGTAGAAACACTCAGGAGATTTTAGTGGAGAAAATGCAAAATGTCTGACACTCAAAATCCGTCTTCAAATGCCATTATATCAGACCGGACTCAATAGTCATTAAGAATGATGTAGTAGGCCAGGCCCGGTGGCGCACGCCTGTAATCCTAGCACTCTGGGAGGCCAAGGCGGGCGGACTCGAGGTCAGGAGTTCGAAACCAGCCTGAGCAAGAGAGAAAGAAATTAATTGGCCAACTAATATATATAGAAAAAAATTGGCCGGGCACGGAGGCGCATGCCTGTAGTCCCAGCTACTCGGGAGGCTGAGGCAGTAGTAGGATCGCTTGAGCCCAGGAGTTTGAGGTTGCTGTGAGCTAGGCTGACGTGGCACTCTAGCTGGGGCAACAGAGTGAGACTGTGTCTCAAAAAAAAAAAAAAAAAAAAACGGAATGATGTAGTGGAATGGAGGCGGGAGAGGAGGTGCGAAGCCTGTATGGATTACCGTGTATTTTTTTTTTTTTTTTTTTGCTCAGGCTGATTTACGAACTCCTGACCTCGAGTCCACCTGCCTAGGCCTCCCAGAGTGCTAGGATTACAGGTGTGAGCCACCGCGCCCGGCCCTACTGTGTATTTTTAAGGGGATGATTTTGTTACTTTCAAGTGTATCTGGCACTTTAAAGGTTTTATAAATAAAGGTATTACCAAGCCTGTTTAGCTAATTTCTACTTTATGTTCATTCTCCACGATTTGCCTCTGATCCCTTCCTTGCCCATGGGCTCTGCTCTGTGTTGCAGTGGACTGACCCTTGACCCTGTGGGGCAGTTTCTCAGTCTTCCAGAACATCTAGCTTCAGGGCTGGGTTTAGCCAATGGGAGCAGTGGCAGGGGACTGAAGGGAGAAGAGTTTCTTCTTTTGCTCAGGCAGGTCTCCAGCAGAGACTGGGCTTCTTTGTGGCTCCAGCTCCTACTGGATGGGTAACTGGTCCCAATACCTGCAGGGTGATCCATGCCCCTGGGCTCCATGAATTCTGCCTCCTTTTTGTTCCTCTAGTTTAGGGGTGGTGGGCAGCTTCTTGTTTTTGCTAATCTCTGAGCTGCTTCACTGACCGCTGTTGGGCTTCTCACCCCTTCCATTACCCTTGTCAATCTGTCACCAAAACCATGCATTAAATTCTCTCTGTTTTAAATGTTTGGAGTGATTCCTGTTTCCCTAATTGAACCGTGAATGAGGCTTTGGACTTAGTGAATTTGGCCTTGGAACACGAGATTCCTAAAACAGGGGCAGGACAGACTGGAGATAGGAGAGAGGAGGACTAGTTGCTTCTGCCCCAGGAATTGGCTGCTCCAGGCCACTCCCTGGGGTGGCCTCTAGGCTGGAGGCCCAAGCTGGGAGGAAGCATTTCCTTTAGGCGCAGCTTTTACTGTTGGTGGCGTTTTGGGGCCCCAGTGGACAGCAAGTGGGCTGCTGCGAGTGAAGACAGCTGTGGGGATATTAAAACGTGAGTGGGTTGTGGCGAGTGGACCAGACCAAGCTCCAAATGAGGAGAGGGCTGTCTAGAGGCCAAGTAAGGGTGAGCGAGGGGCTTGGCTACTAACCGGCTTGGCACTTGGTAGCAGTCTTCAGCAACAGCCATGATAAATATATATCCATGCTCCTTGGCTCAGTAATCCTACTGCCAAGTTACACTAAAGTCATCCAAAAGTAGAAAAAGACCAAAAACTATGTTGAAAACAGTTCACTGCTTAAATTCTTCAGTCCCTAGAACTTAACAGACTACCACTCCTAGGTGACATTTTATTCAGTTGGTGCATGTGGTCAGAAGTCCTCTTGGCTCCTGCATCAGTCGGAACACCTCTGTTGCGGAACTCATCGAATCGTACTTTATTATTTGTTTGCCTGTGCCATGTCTTGTCCATCGTTATAGCGTCAGCATCAGCCCAGGACCTGTGGTGGTAGCGCCAACTTGGTGCCTGCATGTCAGAGTTCTTGTTGCAAAACTCTCAACTCAAACTAGCTCAAAGAAAATGGGGGATTTATTGGCTCATGGAAGTCGAGGAAGGGCTGAATGCCCAATTGTGGGAAGGGCAGGGATTCAGGCTGACTGTCAGACTCAGGATGTCACTGCCACCAGGATGTTCTTTCCATCCCTGGTCTCTGCCTTATTCTCTCCTTGCACGCTGGCTTCTTCCCAAAGCAGATGTGGCCACCGTTTCCCCCAGACTATCGTTCAGCTTTGCACATTTCTAACCTGGTCTCTCCTGCACTGCCAGTGCTGGGCACTGTAGGCTCATCTCACCAAATGACTTTCTGGCCCTGCACCTCAGTGCCACAAAATGAGGTGGGTCAGCTTGGGTAACAGGAGGATTCCCAGCAGCCATTCCTACTCAGGGGTGGCCGCCAATAACGTAACTGTGTAGGGAAATAGGCACGAACTATAGGAATCTATACCAGTGAACTATGAACTACTAAACTATGCTGAACTCAGTAGCTGGAAAATGCCAATGGCTGTTCACCTCCACTGGACATGAGGGGAAGAATGGTGGGAAAGAAGGCATTAACGAGTTTTAACTGACAAAATAGTACATATACTATGATCCCAATTATGTTAAAAGTAGTACCAATGTGGCCGGGCGTGGTGGCTCACACCTGTAATCCTAGCTCCCTGGGAGGCCAAGGTGGGCGGATTGCTCAAGGTCAGGAGTTCGAAACCAGCCTGAGCAAGAGCCAGACCCCATCTCTACTATAAATAGAAAGAAATTAATTGGCCAACTAATATATAGAGGAAAAAAATTAGCCAGGCATGGCAGCACATGCCTGTAGTCCCAGCTACTCGGGAGGCTGAGGCAGCAGGATTGCTTGAGCCCAGGAGTTTGAGGTTGCTGTGAGCTAGGCTGATGCCACAGCACTCACTCTAGCCTGGGCAACAAAGTAAGACTCTGCCTCAAAAAAAAAAAGTAGTACCAATGTGATTATATATATGCAAGTAACTGTATAAGAATGAAAACTAAGATATTAACATTGGTTAACTCTGAATGGTAGGATTATGGCAATATTTACATTTTAAAGTTTTCTGTATTGTCTGATATTTTTACTTTTATAATCAGAATTTAAAATGTCATTTCTATTTTTTTTTTTTTTAAAGCTCCAAATGCAGCAGACATTTGACAAAATAGATCAACCATTCTCAACTGGATCCCCAATATCTCATGGAGCAGGAATGGCAAATATTTGGCCCGGCAGCCGTGATAGGTTGGCTTATTGTTTCCAACTATTCCAACCCCTCCAATAAGTAGATTACATGCCTGGCCTCATTACCTTGAGGCTTTCAGTGCCTCCCAGAAGGCAGTGAATACTTCCCCAGCCCCTTGACTCTGGGCTTGGCCGCATGACTTGCCTTGGCCCATGGAATGTGAGCAGGCGTGAAGCAACCACACCCTAGCTGTGTCTGTGTGTGGTGTGGCTTGACTCTATGTTTGTGCCATACATCCTGGGAACAGCATATCCCAGGGAAATGCTGCTGCTTCAGCTTGGGTCCTGGAATGGGAGACACCTGGTGCAGACCTGAACCCAGCTCACAGTCTGGAGCCAAGTCCACTTGAGCCCAGTAGAGCCACAGTGGACCCCCAGACCTGGGAGCAAGAAATAAATGCTTGCTGCTGCAAGTGACCCAGTTTCAGGGTTGTTTGTTACGCAGCATTGCCATAGCAGAAAGCTGATTAATACTCCAGATACTGAATTCTCTCCCCAAGCTCCTTGCTCTCTTTTTTTCAAATTTCATGGAGATAAGGGTGGCATTGGGGGACCAACCCTCTTGGTTTGCCCAGGATTGAGGGATTTCTTGGGACTTGAGACTTTTCAGTTTTAAAAAATAGTTTTATCAAGATATAATTTTCATTTCATATAAACCACTCATGTGCACATCAATGTTTTTTAGTATATTCACAGGGTTGTGCGATCATCATTACAATCTAATTTCAGAACATTTTGTCTCTCCTAAAAGCACCCTCATACCCATTAGTAGCCACTCTTCATTCTTCTTACCCCTAATCCCTAAACAACCACCAGTCTCTTTTCTATACCTATAAATTTTGTATTCTGGACATTTCATATATGTGGAATCAGACAATATGTGGCCTTTGGTGACTGGCTTTTAATTAGCATAGTATTTTCTAGGTCCATTCATGTCATAACATGTATCAGTACTTCATTTCTTTTTATTATTGGATAATATTCAATAGTATGTATATGAGACCTTTTCATCCATTCATCAGTGCTGGCCTATCAGGTTGTTTCCACTTTTTGGCCATTATGAATAGAGCTTCTATGAGCATTCATGTACGAGTTTTTGTTTGAACATCTGTTTTCTCAATTCTTTTGGGTATATGCCTGGGAGTGGAATTGCTGAGTGATATGGTAATTCTGTTCCACTTCCTGGGGAACTGCCAAACTGTTTTTCTGCAGCTGTCGCATCATACATTCCCACCAAGTGTAAGAGGGATCCAATTTCTCCACATCCTTGCCAACACTTGTTATTGTCCATCTTTTATATTACAGCCATCCTAGTGGGTGCACAGAGGTACCACATAGTGGTTCTTTCTTTCTTTCCTTTTTTAGGTTCTGATTCTCTGGTTTGATTTGTGTTTCCCTAATGACTAATAACATTGAACATCTCTTCATGTGCTTTTGGCCATTTGTATATCTTTGTTATTTTATTATTATTATTATTATTATTATTATTTTTGAGACAGAGTCTCACTTTATTGCCCAGGCTAGAGTGAGTGCCGTGGCGTCAGCCTAGCTCACAGCAACCTCAAACTCCTGGGCTCAAGCAATTCTGCTGCCTCAGCCTCTCAAGTAGCTGGGACTACAGGCATGTGCCACCATGCCCAGCTAATTTTTTCTATATATATTAGTTGGCCAATTAATTTCTTTCTATTTATAGTAGAGATGGGGTCTTGCTCTTGCTCAGGCTGGTCTCGAACTCCTGAGCTCAAACGATCCGCCCACCTCGGCCTCCCAGAGAGCTAGGATTACAGGCTTGAGCCACCGCGCCCGGCCTGTT
>VSMD01124282.1:0-18643 GCA_008750895.1 Mirza zaza
CCAGCCTGGCCACTTTGCAGGTGTCATTTCGTGTTGTTCTGGTGTTATTCACATTATTCGAACACTGTCCCATTCCCTGTTCCCTCTTCTGGTGGCACCCCTGTCATCTTAGCAATTCATTTCCATCCTTTCAATCTCAAGTCTAATCTCCAGTCTCAATTTCAGGGAAGCCTTAGTGGAAATTCATTTTATATTTTCCCACAGCACCCCATAATTCTAAATAGCAGCAGCACCATAACTGATCATTACGTATTTCTTTGTGAGTTTATGTGGTTAGTAAATTTCTCCGACATTCGGCTGTCAGCTTCCTGAAGGCAGGGAACATGCTCATTTTGCACATCAGTGCCTAACACAGAGCCTGTCACACAGTACATGCGTGATAAATTTTATCGAATGAATGAAATCAGGACCGAATTAATGAATTTTTATTGAAGTGAGCGTATATGACCTTATCTTATACAATTTTGAAGGAATGTCTGCACTACTGTCATCAGGCTCGTGTATCCTATAGAACAGTACTAGAAACCAAGTGAGACATTAAACACCAACCGTTAAAAGGCATTGTAAACAGTTAAGTTCCACTGTTTGTTGCGTTAGTTGTTGCTGTCATTTACTTGATGCTATAAAAAGGAAAGATGGTTTCTCCTTATTAAGTTAGACCTGAAATCCCAGAATTTATAAACTGGAATACTATTGTTCTGCACTCACCCATTCAATTATCCTTTCATTCATGAAACATTTATTGGTTGTGTACTATTCTAGAAGATCACTGCTTAGAGGCAGTTTGGATGGACTGTAAATCAGAAGGGAAAAGAAGAATATGCTTTTTGTATGATAAATATTCCCATAAGTTACTACAAAAATAGAAATTTTAATTTGATTTTCTTTTAGATAGCAAAGCAAATGCCTATATCCCTAAGGGCTATGCCATATGTCAAGTGAAACTAACAAAGTGCTATTCAAAGGAAATGACAAAGATTGTTTTGGTAGCATTATGATAATAAGGCAAGGTTTCTTGAGTAGCTCTCTTCCACCGCTTTATGTTAAAAACAACTGTTTGGGGCCAGGCATGGTGGCTCACACCTGTAGCACTCCGGAAGGCCAAGGCTGGATGATTGCTTGAGCTCAGGAGTTTGAGACCAGCCTGAGCAAGATCGAGATTCCCCATCTCCACTGAAAATAGAAAGAAATTAGCTGGACAACTAAAAATATACAGAAAAAATTAGCCAGGCATGGTGGCGCATGCCTGTAGTCCCAGCTACTCGGGAGGCTGAGGCAGAAGGATTGCTTGAGCCCAAGAATTTGAGGTTGCTGTGAGCTAAGATTACAGATGCCATGGTACTCTAGCCCAGGAAAGAAAGCGAGACTGTCAAAAAAAACAAAAACAAAAAAAAACAACTGTTTGGGATCTAACAGTTCCTTTCTCGTGGTGCTTCTCTTAAAAACACAATGTCATCTTACTGGTGCTATTGGCCAGAGTGTAGCTATTAAAACAAAAACAACAAATGTAAAGGAAAAGTAGGATGGGGATATTCCTTAAAATGTAAAAAGAAATTAACACAAATTAAATGAATTTCAAAGAAAGTAAAATTGAGTCCTAATGTCTGCTGTTCTAAATCTTAAGTTACAATAGTACATATGTTCGAGAATGAATTTTCTTCAAAAAAATTCCACTAGCTTGAAATTTTCAGGAATGAGTTTATAACCTGAAATGTTTGCAGGTTTCTCATATTGCCATTTTTTAATTTTCAAGTTGAGAAAAAGTAAACAAAATTGAGTGAGAAATAAAATTTGCAGTTGTAAGTTGTAATACCTCTTACTTTTTGTATATTCAGGATTGATTAGCTAGAAGTGGATAGACATTCTTAGTTTTTATTTCAGAAGGGTCACTCGAATTATTTCTATATGTTGATTTACACTTATATTAGAGAATTATCTTAATGAATCTAGAGACAAGGACATCTACAAATTGGATCCAAAGAGTTCTGGCCGCCAACATGGCAGGATTAATTGATCATGTCTCTAAAGAAAGAATAGGCCCAAGTACCATGGATGGAGAACTGGCTGGCATCTTCCTAAACCACTGAGATGGCTGAGTCCAATTTCCATTGGTTCTAAGAAAATTACATTCACTGGTATGAAGAGAATGGAGACATAGACGTTGCATTTGCTTCAGGTCTTAGGTGACAGAAGCACCCTAGTGAGCAGACATGAATCTTATAAAAGTCTGAAAGTTGCATGCTTATAGGATTTCTGAAAGCCCAGAAAGTTTAGTGTGTGTGGTCTAGGCTCCAGAAAGCACATATTGAAGAGGCCCCAGGGAAACCAGGACAAGGGTCCTTCACCTCTGCCTTCCCTGCATCCATCAACCATAAGCAAAGCAGAAAATCACATAACAGTAACAGATGACTTGGCCAGATTCCAAATACCATATGTATGTCCACAAATTTATTGATAGACAGATTATACACATACAGAAATGTATGCATATATGTACATTAAAGAAAAGTATAATATGCATATATAATACATATAAATTAATACATATGGACACATGCAGATGTATTTTTCATTCTTCATTAAATAAATCATAAGCACATTCTTATACTAAGAATATTTACAGGATGAGTGAATAAGACAACGTTTCGTGTGGCAGATATTCTCAGATATTTGGGCAAAATATATGAAACTTAAAATGGGACATTTAAAAAAGTATTACCCCCTTTCATTTGTGGAAGGCATGATTAAATACATAAAGAAAGAAAACGTACATATTTTAGTTCAGGTTCATTTCTTCTATCTACTATAATTTTAAGATACATTTTTTTAAATTAAAAGACTAAGACAATAACCAAAATGACTACATTAATGGAAAATAGGCTTTTTAGGAATTTGTGAATTGAAGTGTGATTTTTTTTTCTCCTGACATAGAGAAGCTAGGTCAGAGAGCAATTTGATTTATAATTTTCAACTACACAAAGAGTTGGGATGAGGAAATTACTAACCAAATAATAAGAGACTTCAAAGTTGGAGGAAAAAAACTATTCTGGTTATGTCATCTAAAAATCCAACTGAGGGATGAATCTGCTTAGCAAAATTTCTGCAATGTCCCTCCCTCTTAGAAGCGTGCATCTAGACACAGAGAACAGACTAACTCCCATTTTTTATAGCATCTCTAATATTAGAAAGATTTTTTCTTTATTGAGATAACTCTTCACTGAGTTATCACCCCTATGCACTTGTCAATATTCTACTTCTTTCTTCAGTAACTCAACAAATGTTTATTGAACAACGTGTACTATGTGCCTGGGACTGGAGTCCAACAAAAATAATTATTATGTCACATAAGAAGGCAGATAATGCCTCCTCCCCAGTGGTAAACTAACACAACATACATATTTTTCACTCCATGTACTCTCATTTTACAAATGTTTGCCATAATAATATGCAATAATTGTTCCCCAAAAGTCATTATCAGAATTTACACACCACTCTCCAATCTATTTATACATATCAGTGAAAATGTGTAATTGCTGGCCAGGCCTGTTGAGAGAAAGCAGAGTGTGCTACAATTGTCTGTGTGCTTTTTTTCTAATAACAAGCATCTCTGGCTTGTGCTTTTTAAATGGATTTTTCATTATTACCATCAATTCCCCCCATAGTTTTAAATAAATACGTTTCCTATGGAAGGAGAAAAGCCTTTGAAGAAAGTCAGTGGCTCTAAAAGGCCTTGAAAATCCAATACTTTAGAAGAAAAGTAGCAATGATAAAATATATTGAGATAGGTATTTGTTATGAAATGAAAATTTAATTTGTCTCTGATACTGCTCAGCTTCTGCACACCAAGATTTCAACAAGCAAGTTTATTAAGTGTTAAATAATGAGGAAATTGATGTGTTAAATTCTTTATGTGTGCATGAACCCTTGGTGAATTGTTATATAGGTATTTAAGAATATTTTATTAATACTGAGGACTTCGGTTGGGGATTTTGAATAATTATTTTTCCATTTAAAATACAGGGACAAAGGTTCTTATTATCTCCAAATTTCCTATTCAGCAAACACTCAGAAGAGGATAACCTTCAGCTAAAAGGGATATCTAAACTCCAGGTAGAGGCTGTGGGCCAGCCATTAGTCAACACACACCAGGACTTCATGACCTTCTGGGACATACTCTTAGCTCAGATTGGTCTTATACTACTTGACTACTCATAAGTGTGTATCAAGCCACCTTATCCTCACGCATTGCTTTCTTGAACCTCATTATATGACTCTACATTTATGCATCAAAGTTTATATTTAATTCAGTTGCTATTCAAGCTTATTTACATTTAAATACTCTTGTTTTCAACTAATCTAGAGCATCTTTCCCAACCACCATCTCTAAGCTTCATGCTTTCTTTACATTTTTTCAGCAAATCATGATTTAAAACATAATAGCGCTGAGTGAATGGGATTTTATTGTATTTTATAATAAATTCATATATATTTGATATCTCATAATAAAATGGATTACAAAATTATAATGATATTTTAGTGAGTGCATGCACTTCTACATTATTGCTTTAAATGGATCCCCACAAGAGCCTTGTGGGGTGCACAAGGCAAATCTCCACGTCACTAACGTGACCGATTCTTAGGTGAATTTCCTGTGATCACAGGGCTACAATCTATGCAGGATGAGACCATGGAGTTATTCTGACTCTTAGTCTAATGATCTTTCCTTTGAGCCCTTCCTCAACTCACTGATTAAATTCTAAACCAGAAGATGGCAATTTAGTCTCCCTATCTATAAATGCCCGCTTGAGAAAAAGGATGTTTCATGTTGACAAAAGGTACAATTTCTTCACTGTCACCATGACAGAAATACAAGTCTAGATCATGAAAAGAGGCAGAAGACTCCTTTCTAGAAATCCAGATTAATCATTCATCAGACCAATAAACCCTCTCGAGAGCTAAAACCTTATTGAGGTAGGAGTCTTTGATTCTTCCAGCTATGTCGGTGTAACATAAAAATAAAACGCTCATGGTGTAAGCCGGTCGGCAAAACACACCTGATACATCAAACAAAAGGGGAGGAGCTCGCTCTCCCTTTGAATACATCATTTTTCTTTCTTTAGTTCCCAAATATTAGCTTCTAAAGTGATCTCAACTAATAACGCTATGTCAAGATGCAAGGGCTGATAGATTTATGAAGAGCTCTAAGTGACTACTCTTAGAAAGCAGTATCTCATGTGACTAAAAAAAATAGGAAAAAAAATCTTTCTCTGCCACCAAAAATATATTGATTGTCTCTAGACAAATAGAGCAAAGATTTCTTTGCTATCAGTAGAACAGTATAGTTTCTGTTAGAAAAATGTTCATACCTTCTCACTTTATGTTTCTTCCCATTTCTTTGTCTCTGCTATTCTAAGCTAAGCTATTTGCAATATTTCAACTTATTTTATTTTCATATTTGTGTCTTGGTATAAAATAATGAAAAACCAGGAACTTGAGAGAATAAAATGATAATAAACCTAAAGTGCATGTCCAGTGATAGTTAGCAACAAACAAGTGACAAAGCAGCCATGGATATTTTCATTAAAAGAATCATGAAAATAAGTAGAGAACCACAGAAGAATTGAATCATTGGAGATGGAGGGGACTTTTGGGATTATCTAGTCTGGCCACTTCATTTTATCACTGAAGAAAAGACTGGGACACCCAAATGTTGGTGGTCTGCCCACAGGCATACTTGCTGGGGTCTCAGGTGGAGGGGGAAGACGATGGCTGCCTGGAGGGAGTGAATGTCATTACTGTCCCTCAATTGAGGGAGCTGCAAATGGCCAGACCACTCTCATGAGAAGCCCGGATTAGTAGCTGCAGCAGGTGGACATGCTTTGGACACACAGCAAAGGCTGAGATCAGACATCTTTCAAAGAGTGGAGTAAGCATCATTTTTATTCACTTTAGCATGTTTCTTTCATTTTTGGTTTCCCTTTCACATTTGATAATGCTACTTCTCCCCAGCAGCGTCATGAAAAGGGAGAAAGAAAGACTGTATAGCCTCCCTGCATTGACCCCTATAATCCCCTCCACCCACTCCCACCTGGCAGATGAGCTTCCCCTTCATTCTTCACTCTTCTGTTTGTCTCCTCTCTCAGCAATTTAACCAGCCCGCCTTTGGCACACAGATGAGATTGGAATCTGTGGCAGATTCCAGAGGAAGGAGATGTGCTGAGCTCAGTGACCCTAGGCTACTGGGGGAATCCTGGTCAGGGAAACAAGTACTCTAGAGACAGAGGCAGGGCTAGGCTTCCTGGTCTGCCTGGACCACAACACCAAGCTCTGCTGACACTTCGTGCCCAGTGTCCGCACTGTGTGACAGCTGATGGCAGCTGCAACCTGAAGCTATCTTTCAATACCTATTCTGGGGCTCTCAAACAAAATAAAGAAAAAGGAAATACTAATATGCATGTGTGACTATGTGTGTGTTTGTGTTAGAGAGAAGGAGAAAGAAAAAGGAAGAAAAGGAAGAAGGGAGGGAAAGAGGCAGAGAGGGAAGATATTTATTGAGTGAGAAGATTTGACCCAGAAATGGAAGGAAAGAGGGAGAAAGGAGGGCCAAGGAAAGACTAAGAGGCAGCATGACCCCATCATGAGACCCCAATGTTCACTCACTTGACACACACATGCAAACATATTTTTAAAATGGAAACCAGTAGAAAGCCTGAGTTTCATATTCTGATGGATATGGGATTAAACAGCAGCAGTAACCTAGAATGCAGGAGCTTAAAGTAGAGGGGACCACAGGAACTTCCAACATGGAGACTTTATAAAAATGTTGGGGAGGGTTTCACAGACCTTGGAGTTAGAAAAACCATACAAATTCAACTATATCTCCAAGGACTAATGGAAACCCACCTGCTACATTACCTTTCCAAAATCAATGTTTAAAAAGCTTAATACCCACACATGTGTACAAACACACACACATGTACACACACACATACATGCAAGCCAAAACAAAATAATTACAACTTGGATTCAAAAAACATATAGAATTATTTGAAGATTACGAATGTAGGAAATGGCAGCAGTGGGATTGGGACGCAAATAGTCTTGACCTTTCCATTCACAAGTGTCCCCAAAACTGGCATGGATGAGACAACCAGAGTTAGAAAAAGACAACCCCACCATCCTGCCCAGTCCCAACTTCTTAGTGTTAGTCACTAGGAGAAGGAGATTGAGTAGACACAGTCTGCAGATTTCCCTTCCTTCTACTGGCCACAGGTCAGTCAGTCCAGGCATCTCCCAATCCAAAGGCCACCAACAATTCCTCTAACAAAGAATAGGCCAATTATCCATCCACACATTGGAAAACCCAGGTGGACAATATTTCCATTAGAAATTACTATACTCATTTTTGCTAGAATAAATATTCACAAGGCTAAAACAAAAACAAGATTGCTAATCAGATGATATTCAATAAAAATTAAAGTGCATTCTTAATATCATTATTCACAACACCACTTAAATGTTCCCTATTGCATGTTTGATTTATGCATAAACACCAAAATTTCTACTTAGGGGGAGAACAGAATAGTTGAAAATATTTAAAAGCATTGTAGTTCAGGCTGGAAGGGTAGAAGGTACCATTCTTCTGTAGTTTATGGCACACAGTAGGAAATATTTCAGTCGAAGCAAGTCTGCTTTCTATAATTCTTCAATTCTTCTTAGCAGCCCCCATGCTTTAAGCTTTCATTCATGCTACATATTATATACCTACATTGTCATTAATCGTGTCATTAATTGTGAGGACAACAGATGAAATGCCTGTGCCGTGCCATCATGTGATGAGATACAGATAGGCAGGTGACTACCGCAATGCCAACAGGTTGTGAGAAATGGCTTTGGAGACAAAATCAGTAACTATTAACATTTATTAAATACCTACTTGGAGGGGGGCATCAGACACTATACCAAATTTAATTCTCCCCTTCACAACAAGCAAGGTCTTTATTAATACACCTATTTTAAAAAAGGAAAATGAAGTTTAGAGCAATTGATTTGCCTCAGTGTCAAGGAACGTGTAAGTAGCTGAGGTGGGTTTGCCTGTGTCCAATGCCTGATTTTTACACCGAGTTATAACATATCCAAGTGTGATGTTATGATGAATCATTGAGGGAAGATATTAGAGATCACTAGTGGCACTTAGGGTGAAGGTATCCTTGTAGATTGGCTTTAACAGATATATAGGCACAGGCGCTTCCCAGGTGAGGGAAGAGAATAAACAAAGCCACAAATATAGAAAGCAAAGCATCTGTCCTGCTGTAGGATGGATTGATTAGGCGAACTGGGGCCGGGAAGATCAGTTGAGAATGACTGGCATAGCACCGATGATAAGTAAAAATGATTTGAGTTGAGAGTAGAGGTAATATTGGGAATGGATATGAGAGGATGAGGTACATTTTACTTGGTTATTCAATAGATAACTAGTTCAAAAAGCCTCCCACCAAATCTCTCATTTTTCCCCTAGAAATGGTACATTCTTTCTGTATCACCTAGATCAGAAAATAATGACTCCATCTACCAGTTGCTCAAGAAAGAAGCTTGGTGACACCCTTCACGTTTCCCTTTCTCTCTTCCTCACCATCCCATCCATCACTAAATCTAACCCTTCACCTCTGAAACCTCTGCCAAATGCACCTGTGTCCTTACACATTAACTTCCACTTCCCTCATTCAGCCACAGTTATTTTTTCACCCTCATTACAGAGATTCTCTCTCTCAATCACTCACCCCTCTCAGGGCTTCACCACTTTCTCTCTAGTACAAGAAAGGCTACAGACCAGAGGTTATTTTGAAAAACCAAATTTGATCACATCATCCCCCAGTTTCAAACCTTTAAATGAAGCCAATCCCATTGCTCTCAATAAAAACATCCACAACTCTCTTGGCCCCTTTTACCCACCCACCTTCATTTCTCAGCACTCGCAATCACCATCTAGACCCCTCCCCCACTGGACTATTTGTTCAGTTTCTCTGTTTACATGTCACTCACTGGTGGGCTCGGGTCTTGAGTTTGCACAGGCCTTGACGATAAGGAATCAAGGTGCAAGACCAGAGGTAAGATGCTCTGTGGGAATCTTAAGTCCTTGAGACATGACAGCTCATTTGGAATGCAGGTCTTAGCTTTCTGTCAAAGTAGAACAGAAGGAAGAGAAGGAGGACTTCTTGATCATTCATAAACAAAAGTTTGCCCTCATGATTGAAAACAGAATTTACCATACCCTCACACCATCCTCACCAAAATAAAACCCAAGCTCCAAGTATCTGAAAGTGGCATAAAAATTCTCTCTAAAGACAACTGAAATTTAGTCTAAAAAACTACCCCAATAACATCAAAGGATCAAAGATTAAAAGAATATGAAAAGTCATAACTTTTTAAAAAATCATTATATAAATGAGAAAATAATCTACCTTGAGCATGTGTAAACAGAACCAATACACCACAGAATCAGACCCTCGATGACTACAGATATTGGGTTTATTACATAGAGATTATATATCATACATGTTTAATATGTTTAAAGAAATAATAGAGAAAATTGACAATAGTGGGAAGGAAAAAAGGCACCAACAAAATTGAACAGATTTATTGGATGAAGAACCAAATACTCTACAGAAATAAAAATATAACAGCTAAAAAGATTACTAGATGTAGCTAAAAGGAAAATTAATACATTGAAAAATCTGAAAGAAATACAAAGAATGAGGTATAGATAGAGACATGGAATAACTGAATATAGGCAAGGGAAGGTTAAAGGAAAGAATAATAGAGTAAATATGTCCAGCATGCAGTAATGAGAGTTCAAAGGGCTAACAGAAAATGAGGAGAAGGCAGAGAAGGCAATAAACACTTGGAAAGAAAGTAATTCATGGGAATTGTCCAGAATTGATGACACATAGCAATGTTCAAAATCAGAAAGTTGTGAACCCTACACCTTAATAAATCATAGTAAAACTTCAGAACAATGAAAATAAACAGAAGCTTTTAAAAAGAGCAGTATAGGGGAAAAATACCTATAATAAACAATGATTAGACTATTGGCTTCTCAATAGCAAACATGAAAGTCAGAAGGCAATGGAACATTATTTTCTTTTTTTTTTTTAATCTAAAACACTAATAGAACATAATTATGAACCTAGAATTCTATAGCCATAAAAGCATCTTTGCAAAATGAAGTAAACTCTGGAAGGCCGAGGTGGGGAAGAGTGCTTGAGTTCAGGATTTCGAGACAAGCCTGAGCAAGAGCGTGACCCCATCTCTACTAAAAACAGAAAAATTAGCCAGGCATCATGCCATCCCAACTACTCGGGAGGATGAGGTAAGAAGATCGCTTGAGCCCAGGAGTTTGAGGTTGCAGAGAGCTATAATGAAGCCACTTCACTCAACCCAGGGCAACACAGCAAGACTCTCTCACTCTTTCTCTAAGAAAAAACCAAAACAAAACAAAACAAAAAAGTCAAAATAACAACATTTCATTTAAACAAAAATTCAGAGCTTAACCCCAACTAGGCTGTCAGAAAATAAATTTTAAATGATACATTCATAAAATCCCAATGGAAGGTTATAGCTATAAGATTTTAGTTCCTTACACAGTGTCATATCCAACACTGCCCCTGTGAAAATTCTCAGGATTTAAACAAGTTTGATGATCCTTCCGATATTTCAACCTCTACACTCTTTTATTTTCTCTGCTCCAGTGATATTTTTCCTATATTTATCCTCAGCCTCATTTGTATGATTGTGTCCAGATGTTTCCATTACCAATAACTGTAACCACTCCATCCTCTTAGCTTCAAGAATTCCACTCTCTACCTACTAATTCCAGTGCATCCAAGGCATTACTTTTAACAGTGTATTCCTCAAATACACTAATCCTTCCACCTTTTTACTATCCTGTCCAACTCCTACCTTACCCAGCTGAGAGTTTCTGCTATGCTGTTCTAATCACTCTACTGCTCACACATTAAACTCTCTCAATTCTCTCTCATGCCACTGTACTGACCAAGGAAAAATACCACCTTCATTGAACAAAATTCCCCATAATGCCATGCCCACACCCACACAGGTAATATGATGACTGGCCTAAAAAAAAATAATAACACAATGTTGAATGGTTTTGCTTTGTAATCTCAAGTGGTCCTGAGAATTCCCTAGAAAGACTTCCATTTTCCATCCACTAGTCTATTCCCCAAAATGGTGATTTCATATCTTCTCTCCTATCTCCTGAATGACTTTGCTTCTTATTTCCTGAGGGAAAAAAAAAAAAAAGAAGCAATTCAAGGGGAACGTTCACAGGCCCACCACACACGCGTCCCCTTAACCCAAACTATTACAAATAAACGTACTCCTGTCTATGTCACATCCCTTCACTACAGTACCTGATTCAACCCTTCTCATCAACATAAGATTGCTGTTTATTTGTCCCCTTCTCTCCTGGAATTAAAAAATTTTCCCCAGTCTCTTTGCAAATGTGCTGTTATCTTTCCCATTTAGAAAACCCTTTCTTGTCCATACTCCCTGTTCTAATAACCACTCTATCTCTTTTCTCCCCTTTATAGAAAAAAAAATCCTCAAAATAATCAAATAATTGCCACCAATCTGCCTTCTCCCATTTTCTCTTTGCCTTACTCCAGAGGTTCCCTGTCTATTACTACACCAAAGCTGCTTTTTAGTCAAAGGTGCTGATGACCTTTCTATTTTAGACTCTCCACAACTAAACCATCCTTCATTTTCCCGTTCTCTTTGTATCTGACCTCTCAGTACCAGCTGAGACTGTGGCTCATTCTTTTCTTCTGGAAACATTTCTCTTACTTGGCTTCCTTGACACCAGGCTCTCCTGATTTTCCTTCTCTGGTCAGTCCTTTTCATTCTTTCTTGCTGGTTCCTCCCCATCTTCCCAGCCTCAAATTTGTGGGAGTCCTTCAGGGCTCACTGTTTGGATCTATTCCTTATATACCTTCACTCCTCTCTCTCCCTGAATGCCAGATTCACATATCTAGCTGCCTACCTGTCTTCTCAATTGAGAGGTCTAAAAGTCATCCCAAATCAAGGCGTGGCTCCATCCACACCCACATGGGATTCCTCTCAATTAATGGAAACTCTATTCTTCTAGTTAGTCTTTCAAGCCCAAAGTCTTGGAGTCATCCTTGATTCCTCTCTTCCTCTGCACCTCACCACCAATCCATCAGCAAATCCTGCTGTCTATACCTTCAAAATACATCCTGAATCCAGCCACTTCTCAATACCTCTGGTCTAAGTTGCCATAATTTCTCACCTCAATTATTGAAAAGGTTTCCTAATAGCCTCCCTGCTTCTGTCCTACTGTACCACAGTCTATTTTCAGAACAGCAAATAGAGTAATCCTTTTAAAACATAAATCAAATCATTTCACTCCTCTGCAAAAACCCTCTAATGACTTCCGTGTACCTCAGAGTGAAAACCAAAATCCTCACAGCCACTTAGAAGGCCTCTGTATGATTGGGACTCTATTACTTCCCTGGCCTCTTATCCTACCATCCTCTCTTTTGCTTACTTTGCTCCTAGCCTGTTAGTCGCCTGCCAGTTCTCTAAAGACCTCAGACATGGTCCCACCCAATGGACTTTGCATTTGCTATTCCATTGTTTTAAATGGTTTCCCCTTACATTCCACAGAGTCTACCTTCCCACCTAATTCAAATAGCTGCTCAAATACCCCTTCTTCACTGAGCTCATTCCAGACTATTCATTTACATTTGCATACTCTGCACTCCCTGTCCTTCCTGGAGGGTTTATATACCTTCAAAATGTTCATTTCCTTACAAAAAATACTTATTTTATTTATTATTTACATGATTATCATCACTTTCCTCCAACTAGAATGTATACTCCAAGAGAGCAGAAATTTCGTCCATTTTGCTCAGCTACTTTTCCATTAAAAAAAATCTTGCTCCTCTTCAATGTGTAGAGAAGCTGCTATGAAGGAGGCCACTTTTCCCAACCCTCACTGCCACTCAATGCATTCTCAACAATGGAATAGGAGTGAAACTAATTTACGTGTCTCCTGGAACAAAGTGTTTAAGGAGGGGCTATTTCTTCCTCAATCTCTTTCTACCCCTAACTTCCAGCTGACTATTAGAGATCAGAATGAACTTGGGGATCTCCCTCAGCCTGGATTTCTGAACGATTACATGGATCTGGGCCCCTACAAGCATCTACTCCCACAATCCAACCCTCACTCTTTTGCAATTTGCCACTAAGAGACACTTGACTTTGGCTTTATATTTTTATCATGAGGTCCACTTACCATTGTTCAGCTAAGTTACATATTATATTTATATTTTGACCAAAATTTTACCGAGTTGTACTACTGAAATTTCAGGTTATTTATTACAGCCACTAGCATTTACCTAAGTAGTATGTTAATGCTAGGTCTCCCAATTCTTGAAACACTGAAGTGAATAAATGAATAGAATGAATGAATATATGGAAGCAAAGAAAATGTTAAATACGTGAATAACCTAAAAACGTGGCGGATTGAATATATACGCTGAATATATACATTGCTGGTAATTTACTTGCTATTAGTTTTCCTTGTTTCATATTTTATGGTGTGGTTACAAATGCTTTTCTACAATGTAAGCCTATTTTTTTTAGGGAATACAGGAAAAAAAGAAAACTTCTTATGTTTATTTTGAATTTCCCTTTCATAATTACTTTGCATTGCTATTAGCTGAATCACACTGAACAATGCTGCCCCTTCCTGTTTATATTTTTCATATATTTATAGATCATTATCATGAGCTCCACATAACCATTGTTGAGCTAAGTTACACATTATTAGCTTCTTGTTAAAAGAGTTCTCCATCCTATTAATCACTTTAACTCCTCTCACCTGAACTCCCTTTAATTTCTCTATATTTCCATCCTTAAAATAGATCAAGAACAAATTTGGAATAGCTCAGTAGCTATTAAGAACAATATTTGGCTAAAAATCCACATTGCTTTGGTCCTTGAGGTCCCCAGATGCAATTAGAGTCTGTGTGAACTCCTCAGGCACAGAAATGACAGCCCCTCCCTCCTGCATTTCCAGTGGCCAGTGCAGTTCCTGCAATGTGGATGGCTGTCAAAACGTAAGCCTCGTGGATGAACAATAAATAGAGAGCAGCATTATCAGATTGGCATGACTCCATGGGTCACCGCTGCCCTTCCCTTCAGCCTAATTTAATATTTAGTCATCAGAAAGAGTACTCTTGATGTCGATGAAGTTGAGATATTCTTAGGAAAGACCAAATGAGAGTTTTGGTCTCTAGGCGGGTAGACCAGCAAATCTCTTACAACTACATGCATTTCTGTTTTTCAATGCAGTGCCCTTAAACCAACTGAATATTCATTGTATTTAATATTGCAATTGCCTACCTTGCACATTGCTCATGAGGATAACAATGACAGTTCTGCCTGTCATATATTTCTAGAAAATGAAGGGTTGTTACCTTACGAAAAATTCTAAATGCAGTATTTGGCTCCCAGCAGTAACCCAATAATACACATTTGCCAGTGCTGAGACTCACCTTTATATGGATGAAAAAGAAATTTGCCAAGCCAATTTACAATGTTTTAAAGAACCATCAAATATCCTAAGTAAAAGAAGTGTACTTTTTTCTCCATACAATAGACTTAATAAGGATCATTTCCTTAAAGGCAAAGTTTCAGAATACATGCAAATGCTTTTGTAAAATTCATTTCCACCATCTCCTACCTACTCTTCTTTCTTGAAATTCAGCCTTTCTTCTCTTTTCCCCTTACATATATAGCACCTCCTTTTTGAGATCTATAGGAGAAATTTAAATTAGTAGTCTACTGTTAATGTATCATATATATGAAAATAAATACCATATTTTAAATCCTTTCTGTAACACAGTAAGCAGAGTTTGATAGCAGGACAATCTACTGTATTGAAAATGAAGGTATGAATATTAAGGCAAATTACACAGTACAACATCAACCTCTGACACAGCCTATTGCAGCTGTCTTGATTATCATCAATGATGTAAAAATTTATATTTTATTAATTTTAAAAATGTTTCCTAGCCTATGAGAAGTAAGGTACTCCTCAGGAAATAATCGTTTGGTTCAAAAGAAAGTGGTACCATATATAGTCATTAAGGGCAAATCATCTGAAATCATGATAGATTAAATGGAGGTGAAACTTGGAAAGGCAGTGAACAGATCTTGCAGAAACTCAAATGAGTAAAGATGCAACTGATACATTCTCACAGAACTCAGTGGATGAAGAAAAATCATGGTGATAGATGCATAAAATTTCAGAACATCTAATGTACTTACAATTGGAATTTGAATAAGATAGAATACAGTGAATAAAGAAACAACAAAGAAATTATGGTAGAAAAGTCATGAGGGATGAAAAATAGACCAAAGACCTTATTCAATACTGTGCAAAAGTATTTCAAAATGATATACACTGGAGGGTTTGTACATGGAGAAGACACACACACACACACACACACACACACACACATAAACCAGCTGACAGGCATCACTAACCATTGAAGAAGCTAGGCTAGTTGAAATAAGTCATGTCATCTATAAAAAGCTGGCAGAAGATAATCCATAACTATAAGAAAATACTGACATATGAAACCTAATTCATTGTATCCGGAATAGAAGAACAATAGCACTAGTATTCATGAGCACTTAACTTGTGCCAAGTACTGTGTTAAGAATCTATGTGATGACTGACTTAATCAACACTCTCATGAAGTAGATATAGGAATAGTCCTACACAGCTAGGAAGAATCAGAGCCAATATTCAAACACAACCAGTCTCCTCTATATTCTTAATCCTCTGCATTAGTGCCACAATCTACCTTTTACTTAGCATATTTAACTTAACATATATTTACTGAAGTTCTCAATAGCCAAGATTCTATTATAAGAGCTCTTTAAGAATACAAAAAAAAAAATGCAAAAAGTGAGACCTTGTATTTTAAGAGATTATTATCTTTCAAGAGTAAATAGATATGTTTACAAATCACTATCATTTCTAAGTGCAGTTCAGAGCAAGTTCGAAGGACTAAAAAGGCAAGAGCCTTTGGTTAAGTTGCGAAGAGTCAAAAGCATTCTATGGTGTGATAATAGAAGCTTAAAAATGTAGGGGAAAGGCTTCAGAGGATGAAAAGGATTTTGAGCAGAAATAAGAAGAGGATTCCAGGTGGATATCAAAGTATAAATACTAGCATAAATGTGGGATGGAAAATCTGGTTATCTTAGAGTGAAGGTCGATGGAGGCCCCTAACAGGGAGATGACTTGCCTTAGATGATCTAAATAGCAGAGTCAGAGCTAGTCCTAGGGTTTCCCGAGTTCCACCCCACTGCTCTTTCAACCACACTAAGTGAAGAATGCATTTTCTGATTGAGTGGCCTCTTAAAAATTAATATCCTTTCAGATGTAGCTTTGAAATAGGAAGCTAAAAATCAATTACTATCTATAGTTTTCTGGTAGTAAAAGGTATATCTGTATGAAAATAGCCAAGGATGGATAGAAATAGATAAATATCAATTTGAAGAATTTTGGATCTACTGCTTTACTCATTTTACTGTTGTTAAATGGCTCCTAAATTGATCGCAGCCTACAACCTCCCCACTGTTTCCAGAAAACTGCAGATGATAAAATATAAATCCCCTCCAAAGTTAAAGAATCATGTCTTACATTTAACAGAGCAGGACAGAGACATTGCATAGCCATGAGGATGTGGCTAAAGAAATGAGCAGAGCAAAAGTGAAGAGTGGGTGGAGAGGGGAATATTAGGCAAGTGGAGGCATATATGGAGACACAGAACAGAGAGCAGGAACAGTCGGAGAGAAAGCCAGAGGTAGAGGGTTAAGGAGGCAACAAGAGGGTATCAAACAGCCTTGGTTGTTAAAATGGTATTTATTTGGCAGCCTGTGACACAGTCTGCCACCACTTTTCACCAAAACACCTATGAAGGCACAGAAAAGAGGAAAATTTTACAATCCCAACAAAAACTAAGAGTGAGAGTTTCTCTATTGCCAAATCTTGTGTGTTATACCAGTCTGAGAGCAAGTAGGAAAACCTTCTATCTCCCCACTTCGTGGTGTCCTGTAGATTAACAGCACAAATCTCATGCCAATGAGAATCCTAAACAACTACCCATCTGTCCATGGAGCCAGCCAGCCATTCGTCCATCCATTCATCCAGCCAGTAATATTTACTGAGAATACACTATATTCTGTGGTTTATAATAAAATAATTAAACAGGATAATTTCTGACAATAATACAGTAAGAAAATTAAAAATAAAGGATGAAGTCGAGGTGGCTGGATGAACAGGGAATGCTGAGTCTAGAGCCTGAGAACCCACCCAGTGCAGTTAGAGCCCCACTTTCCTTCTCCCCACCACTGGTATCCATCTTAGCATATCTGCTCAGATCTGGAATCTCAGAGAAAACAACTGGAAAGGAAGACCACATGTTGCTCATGAGTGTGTGGGGTGGATGGATAGTGGATGGTAAAGATAATGCAAAAATAATCTGTTCTACAATGAATCATTCCTGCAAATTAAACACCATAGGCACAATAGGAAAGAAACACTTCTCAGATTCCTAGGGGCCATGATTATTGAGATTTTTAACTTTATGGATTTTATGGAGATTATGAGCAGGGTCACAATAGAAGAATGACAACCTTGTGCTTCTGAATTGATGTGGGTTACTCATATTCACCTACTGTTGATCTGAGATGGAAACTCAACCAGTATTCAGTTGGATGCAGAGAGGGCCCAAGGGCTCTACCTTGGCAAACATAGGGTCTGCAATGGGCTTTTATCACTGCAATCTGAATATACAGAAAACATCACATAAAAATCTATAAATTCTAAAAAGAAGAGAGAAAGGAGAAACAGTATTAAAGCTCTGTGGAATAGTGGTTTTACAAAATAATTTTTAATAGAAGTTAAAAGAAATTTAGAAAGCTATTTGGCAGCCCCATTACCATTAAATGAAAGGATACAAAAAAGGAAGAAATTTAAGGAAGCTATAATGGCAAGCACAGAAGAAAAAAATAATACCCATTGGAAATATGAAGGAACAGAATTTATCCAGCACAATACGTAAGCAGTGACCTGGAGAAAACTCTTGAGCCATCCAAAAAACACAGAATGAAAATGATTAAGGGTACTCTTACAATTAATGCTGAACAGAGATAGTAGAAATCCAAATTAAAGGAATTAAGGAGAAATTTTAGAAAGGAAGCAATAATCAAAGCCTTCCTTGTAAGAAAGCTTCCTAACTTGAGAAAAGCCCTAAGCATATTATGAAAAGTGATTGCTATTACTGTGAAAAGAATCAGTGGAAAAGCATGTGGGATGCCCTCCAATAGCATTATTTCATTGCAAAGTTGATAAGGAAAAAAAAAATAGATTCCTGGCTGGGGCCACTACCTGTGTGGCATTTGCATGTTCTCTCCCATGGCTGTGTGGTTTTTCTCTGGGTGCTCCAATCTCCTCCCGCGTCCCAAAGATGTATGTGTTGGGTTCCTTGGTGTGTCTATGTTGTCCCAATCTGAGTGAGTGTGTGTG
>VSMD01124285.1:0-10504 GCA_008750895.1 Mirza zaza
CACAGGGAGACGGAGTTATGCCAACAGCCGTTCCGAACAAGTGGGTTTTGACACAGATCTGTCAGAGCGAGTGAGTCATTCCCATCGGGGACGGAGGGGCGGGGTGGGTGGTGACGGGCAGGCCCCTGGCTCACCTCGAGGGGCAGGTAGGCAGCGATGGGGTCCTGGCACTCGGGTGGCCGTGGCGTGTCTGTCGCTCACCGGGGCGTGGTGGAGCCCTGGGCCTCGGCTCCCACCCTGGCGCGGGGGCTGCTTAGCCCGGTGGCAGCCGCCCCACACGCAGAACACCAGGTGGTCGCCGTGAACTCGCTTTTGCTGCGGAAGGCACGGCAGTCTGAGGGTCCCTCTCTCCTCCTGGGCTTCATACGCAAGCTGATGTTTTTAAATTAAAAATTTTAATTTCACTATAATTCACACAGATATACAATTTATAATGTTTTTTCCCACATATTGAACACATGCTAGCTCCTGTACCCAGATCAAGAAACAGATTATTGGCACCACAACCTCTCCTGGAGACCCAGCTGATATCCAGCCCCTGCCCCAAGGAAACCACCACCCTGACTTCTCCCAGCACAGCTCAGTTTCCTTGTTGCTGTAGTTTCTATAAAGGAAATTGCTGAGCATAAACTCTTCTGTATTGGCTCCCTCAGCTCAATATTGGTCATGAGATTCCTCGTCTGTTGCACATTGTGCATCCTTCATCCACTTTTCTATATGTTATGCTGCTGTGTCAATACAGAGCAATAGATTTGCCCAGGCTACTGTGCACACTTCAGTTCCTTCCAGTTTGGGGCTCTGATCCGCAGGGCTGCTAAGAACACCTGTGCACCTTCCTTTTTGGGGACATACTTAGGCATATCTCTTGGGTGTGTCCCTAAAGGTGAGATTCCTAGGCCATGCAGCATGCACTGTTACTGCCAAATATCTTTCTCAAAGTGGTTCCATCAACTGAAACTGCTACTAACAGTTGCCCTACATCCCTGCCTTTATTTTCCATCAGTGTTTTCATTAAATTTTTACAGCCTTATTTATTTAGATTATGATAAATCACACATAACAAAAACCTCCCAGCCTTGCACTTTTACATGCACAGTTCAGTGGCGCGAAGTACACTCACACTGTTGTGAAAGCATCTCCACCATTTATCTACACAACTCATCCGGGAAACTGAAGCTCTGTACCCAATAAGCATTAACTCCCTAATTCCCATTCCCGTCCACAACCACCCTGCTATCTCCTGTCTCTATGAGTTTGCCTGCTCTGGGTAGCCCATATAAGTGGAATCTGATAGTATTTACCTTTTGTGACTGGCTTATTCACGCAGTACAACATCCTCCAGGTTCATCCATGTGGTAGCATGCGACAGAATCTCCTTAATTTCTTAGGCTGAATAACAGTCCACTGTATGAATAGACCACATTAGCTGTATCCATTCATCACTGGTGAACACTTGGGTTACTGCTGCCTTTTGGCTCTTGTGAATAACACTGCTATGACCATGAGTGGACAAATACCTATTTGAGATTGTGCTTTCAATACCTTTGGGTATATACCCAGAGGTGGGATTGCTGGATCACATAGGAATTCTGTTTAATTTTCTGAGGAACAGCATAGTATTTTGAGCAGCAGTGACAGCATTGTACATTCCCTCCATGAGTGCACGAGAGTTCCTATTTCTCCACATGTTCAATGACACTTTTTTTTTTTTTGAGGCAGAGTCACATTCTTTTGCCTGGGCTGGAGGAGTGCCCTGGCATCAGCCTAGCTCACAGCACCTGAAATTCCTGGGCTCAAATGACCCTTCTGCCTTAGCCTCCCAAGTAGCTGGGACTATAGGCACTTGCCACCATGCCTGGCAAATTTTTGTTTTTATTTTTAATCGCCTCTATAATTTTTTTTCTATTTTTAGTAGAGATGGGATCTTGTTCTTGCTCAAGATGGTCTCAAACTTCTTACCTCAAAAGATCCTTCCACCTCAGCCTCCCAGAGTGCTAGGATTACAGCCATGAGCCACCACACTCCCAGTGTCAAAATTTGGGTGTGAAACCATCTGGTCCAGGATTTTCTTTTTACAAAGCTTTTTAATTGCTGCTTCAATTTCAGTACTTGATATTGGTCTGTTTAGGAAATCTATTTCTTCCTGATTGACCCTAGGGAGGCTGTGTGTTTCTAACAGTTTGTCCATTTCCTTCACATTTATGTACATAGAAGTTTTTATAGCATTCATAGATGATATTCTGTATCCGTGGTATCATTTGTAATTTCTCCTTTTTCATTCCCCATTGAACTTAATAGAGTACTTTCTTTTCTGCTTATCATTAATCTAGCAAGAGGTGTGTCAATTCTGTTTATTTTTTCAATGAACAATCTTTATGTTTCATTAATCTTCCATATAGTTTTTTTGTTACTGATTTAATTTAGTTCTGCTCTGATCTTTTGTTATTTCATTTCTTCTGCTGGGTTTGGGGTTGGTTTGCTCATCCTTTTCCAGTTCTTTGAGACAATTCATTCGATTGTTGATTTATGATGTTTCTGTCTTTTGCATGTGGACATGTGTGGATATAAATTTTGCTCTCAGGACTTCTTTAGCTGTGTCCCATAGATTTTTAATAACTTGTGTCCCCTTTGTCATTTAGTTGAAAGACTCTTTTGCTTTCCATCTTAATTTCCTCCTTAACCCAATAATCATTCAGCAGAAGATTGTTTAGTTTCCAGGACTTTGTGTAAAGATGAGGGTGTCTGTTGAAATTGATTTCTAATTTTATTCCAGTGTGGTCTGAGAAGATGCATGGTATAATTTCTATTTTTTTATATTTCTTGAGACATGATTTGTGGACAAGGGTATGGCCAATATTAGAGAATGTCCCATGAGCTGATGAGAAAAACATATATTCAGTGGTTTTTGGATAGAATGTTCCATAAATGTCAGTAAGGCCCAGAAGTTCTGTTTGATTTTTCTTTAATGTTTCAATTTCTTTAGTGAATTTTTCTTCTAAGCCCTAGATTTGTGTGTGTGTGTGTGTGTGTGTGTATGAGTGGTTTCTTTGTGTTGGGTATCCATTTTCTCTTGCATACCACTGAGTTTTCTTACAATCCATGTTTGAAATTCTTCTGGTATTTTAGTGTTCTGAATTTGGTTGATATCCATTGCTAGAGAGCTGGTGTTCTCCTTGTGGGGTGGCCTTTCAGTTTGATCCTTCATGTTTCCAGAGTTCTTTTGCTAATTTTTTCACATCTGGAGCAGCTGTTGCTTCTTACCTTTGGATTTTTGCTTAAATAATGACATGCCCAGTTTAGTCTCTGAGCCACCAGTTTGTATTTGTGGGTGAGATTCAACCACACCCTGTGTGGTGAGTCAGTAAATGCAGTAAAAGGGCATGTAAATCGGCCTCCCTGTCAGTCAGTGGCCCTTGCTGGCAGGAGCAAGCAGCAATGGTTTTGGGTCCAGTAACCAGCTCTCATTCCTCTCGAGAGGCACTCTAGTGTCTCAGGTGGTCAGTGTAGTCTGGGGACTACCAAGTGTGTCCTTGTTCTTCAGCTCAACAGGGGGAGATGAAGAAGTCAGGTTGGGTGCATCTGGGTTGGAAGATCCTGTGGTCAAGTTCCACAAATGCTTTTTGCAGGGGTCAAAGGTCTGTTCTCTGCTTCTGGGCAAAGCTGCCAGGAGGGGCTCAAATGGCCCCACTAAGCCAAAAAGTCTGCAGGTTGAGGTGGGGCTGTCTGAGACCTGCAGTCTGGAGCAAGCCTTGGCCTTTCCAGGTTCCCCTATTCCTTGGTTTCTGCCAGGCCTCTGCTGGCAGGCAGGATCTCAAGCCAGTGGAGCTCCCCTGACTATGATGCAAGCCGGGAGGTTCCCTTCCCAGGATCTTGGCCTGAGCTGGGAGCATGGCCCTTTTGTGGCAGGAAGGTTGCCTCTTGAGCACACTACAGCTAGGACCCACTCCGATCTTCCCCTGAAGACACATGTACCTCAGTAGACTACTTCACAAATATCCCTTCTGTGCCCCTGGGCAATTCGGTTGAACCTGGTTGTATGGGATCTGGCTTGTAGGCCTGGGCCCTGGAGATCAATCACTGACCCTTCCAAGGAGAATGCTGGTCTCAAGTCACCCATGGGGTGCCAAAGATGCATCAATGTCTCTCTGTCTCAGGCTTTGCTCCATTTTACTAGAGTCACCAGGCAAGCAGTACCAGGGCGGGCTGGCATGTAGGGAGCTCACAGTCCTTGTACCCTTCAGTCTGCTGCAGGGCCCCAAAAGGAAAGGTCCCATTCTCTGTGGATGGCGCTGGGTGATGGCTAAATTGTCTTTCTCAACAGCCACAGGTAGGAGAGGAAAAGGGGAGAATGAAGCAGTATGGCACCTACCGATCAGCTCAGGTCTGTGGGTTGGGATGTGTCCCCAGGGAGTTGGGAGCCCAGGACCCTGTCCCCAGGAGGCTCACCGCTCACTTACAGCAGTCATCTCTGGGCTGGTGTCAGCAGGTTTCTCCAGAAGGTTTTTTTTTTGTGTGTGTGTGTGTATATATTTTTAGTTGGTCAATTAATTTCTTTCTATTTTTGGTAGAGACAGGTCTCACTCAGGCTGATTTTGAACTCCTGACCTTGAGCAATCCTCCGGCCCAGGCCTCCCAGAGTGCTAGGATTACAGGTGTCAGCCACCACGCCTGGCAGGTCTCCAGAAGGTTTCTCCAGCAGCTCAGGACCCCACCAGCAGTTTGAGATGCAAGGGAGGGGAAATTTAACCACTCCACCTACCCTAGTCACTGGTCTCCAAGACTCTCTGGGTTTAGACCCTGCCGATGCCTTTCTCCTTCCAGTTTGCTCCGCAACCTCTTCCTGTGGAGTCTCCTGTAGCTTCAGGCACCCTTCCTTCCAACCATCATCCAATCTATGATTGTCTGCCTGTTTGTTTTTTTTCAGATTCATCTAAAATCTTTCCTTCTTACAGAGACACTCTGGCTGCAGGTGTTTCTCATCCACCATCTTCCCTCTCCCCTTGGTCTCTAAGCATTTTGATGACAAATCTGATGATGATCGTGTGGGGAAATTATGACAGTTATCTTGCTGGCAGCTCTATAGATGTTAATAATGGAGATTATTGTGTACTACACATCACAGAACATATTTGGATAGTATCATGATTTCAGCTAAGTTTCAGCATCACTCTGACACCAACCAGAATTTAAAGTAAATAAAATAATATATTATAACTATAGATATTATGAGGCCTTTCTTTTTTTTGAGACAGAGTCTCACTTTATTGCCCAGGCTAGAGTGAGTGCCGTGGTGTCAGCCTAGCTCACAGCAACCTCAAACTCCTGGGCTCAAGCAATCCTGCTGCCTCAGCCTCCCAAGTAGCTGGGACTACAGGCATGTGCCACCATGCGCGGCTAATTTTTTCTATATATATATTAGTTGACCAATTAATTTCTTTCTATTTATAGTAGAGATGGGGTCTCGCTCTTGCTCAGGCTGGTCTCGAACTCCTGAGCTCAAATGATCCGCCCACCTCGGCCTCCCAGAGAGCTAGGATTACAGGCTTGAGCCACCGCGCCCGGCCTATGAGGCCTTTCAAAGTCTAAAGTTATTATAGACTTTCAAACTATAAGGAAGGCCTTGGTGAAATAACAAGAAAATATCCTATCCCCTTATTTTCTTATGACAGCTAAAGATCAATCCTATGAGCTCTCTCTTCTGGCAAGCAACCTGCTGGGACTCTGTTTTCACAAAAATCAGGAAAGAACCAACAAGAAAGGAAATGTACGTCTTTTTCTCCATATTCATCAACCAGCTCACAATCTTTAGAACTTGGTTCTGTAGCCTAAAGGTGTTCGTGAGCAGCTCCTAGAGCAGAGGCCAGGGGGTAAACTCCAGGCCTTCATTTCCTGCCCCAAACAATATCTCAGGGGCAAAAATCACATGCCCTATGAAAAGCCTGACTACATTTCAGAGATAACAAAGTCTCCAGGAACAGAGGAAACAAGACAGACAGACAGACAACTGGATGCCTTTCCACTGGTTGCTAATTATTCCACAACAATTGCTATTTTTCCGTTTTCCCCATAAAAGCAGAAAGCCACTTGGCCTTGTTGCTGGCATCTCCCTTCTCTTTCTTTGGGATGCCACTTCATCTCCCTGTTCTCTCTCATTCTCTCTGTCCCTCCAAAGGGTAAAATAAACATTTTTTACATTTATATATTAATTTCTGCATGAGAAATCTTTCTCAACCTGAACCGTGAGCTCCAAGTATAAATAGAAAGGTCCCTGAAACACTGAATAGGTTTATATTTCTAATAAAATAAATACAGATCTCCCATCCAAGCACTCACCACACCTAACCCTGCTCACCTTCTGAGATCAGAAGAGATTGGGCACATTCAGTGTGGTATGACCATAGACTTTAATTTCAATCTCAATGACCATGTCAACCAAAAACACTTTTTTTTTTTTGTACACCACATTTGCTTTATTCACTTATCAGTTGGTGCCAAAAACATTCTTTAAAGAAGAAAATATTCTTATGACCAAAAAAGAAAAAAACCATTCTGGGTTCTCCGCAACCCTGATTAGCTCATTTCTTGCTCTGTCTGACCTCAGAAGGAGCCATTGTTACAGAATTACTAAAACCAGTCCTCATCACCCAGGAAGCTGCTGGTGACTTGTAGAGTTTATACTTAGTCTTGTTTGTGTAGTTAGGACAGTTAGTATTGTCTGGCAGTAGGGTTAGCACTGTATACTTAGTACTGTGAGCATAGTTCATATCAATAGTATTGTTACTCTGTCTCCTACACCTAGTATTGTTAGTATTCCTAGCCTAGGTAGTATATTTAGTATCGTTCATTAGTTACTTAGCATAACTAGTGTAGAGTTAGCATAGCTAGAGGAGACCTAGCAATATGGTGTGGCCTCCAATTTGTCCACTGAGGTGCTTAACATTTATAAGCTCCTGAAGAAAGCCGGCTGGTGCAGCTTCACCATGATGATGCTGGCCTTGCATCTTCCTACCGGGACTCAGGTAGCCATGAAAATTGTGTTCAATCAGAGGCTCCATGGTCTGGAAAGTGTCGATATGGAGGTCAAAGCCATGAGGAACATGAATCATCCAAACATCCTTAAGATGTTAGATGTCACTGAGAGTGAAGACAGCCTCTGTTTAATAACAGATATTACGCCAGTGGTTCAGAGCTTTTCCAGCTTTTCCAGTGAGACACGGCCACTGGGAACAGTTAGGAGGCTCAGGCCAAATTCCGACAGATCCTGGGTGCCATGCAGTAGTGTCATAAGAACCAGATTATCCACAGGGACATGAAGCCCCACATCCTACTTGAAGACAATGACAGTATCAGTATCAAACTAGCTCAGTGTGGCTTTGCCATGATATTTAGAGAAGGGAACAAACTGGAAAGCTTTTGTGGAACTCAGAAATTCCTGATTGAGGACTATATGGAACCAGAGGTTGTCCTCTACAGCATAACAGCCAAGACTCTTCCTTTTCATGGAGAGAACTGGGGGGATTTTAAAAGCAACATCACACATGCAAGATGGAGACACCTGTTTTCTTCTAGGAGGAACTGAAAGCATTTCTGAAACAATTTCTAACCCTTGATGCCAGAGAGTCTCAACTTCCCTCAAATTATGAGGGGTATTTGATTCAATAAGCAGGAGATGCCAGAGGACAACAGGAAAGCCACAGTGACTGCAGCCACAATGACTGTGACAAGTTCCAATCCAAGTCCAGCCCGCAGCATGGCCCCCAGACCTCCCCTCCACCCACAGCACCAGCAGCCATGGAGAAGAGCAAGGAGGAGACACCTCTCCCCAGGACACATCTGGGGAAGCCACCTGTCTTCAAGCTGCACAGCCAGATGGAAGACCTCGACCTCTTCCTCTGAGGAGGGCCAGGGCCAGAAGGGTCTCACTAGCAGATTTGCCAAGTTTATGTCAAGAATGTGCTGTATCCACCAGCCCAAAAGATCTGCCGCAGAAGGCAATACAAGGTGGTACCAGGGACTGTGGACAGCTGAAGCAGCAAGAGCAAGTATGGGGGGTAGCCCAGCCATACTTCCTGCATCTATTTTATTTGTTATGGTTTTACTGATACTAGTTTTAACAGAAAAGTCGTAGTTGTATACATGTATGGGGTACAATGTGAAGTTTTGTTGTTGTTTTTTTTTTGAGACAGAGTCTCACTTTATTGCCCAGGCTAGAGTGAGTGCCGTGGCATCAGCCTAGCTCACAGCAACCTCAAACTCCTGGGCTCAAGCAATCCTGCTGCCTCAGCCTCCCAAGTAGCTGGGACTACAGGCATGTGCTACCATGCCCAGCTAATTTTTTTCTATATATATTAGTTGGCCAATTAATTTCTTTCTATTTATAGTAGAGATGGGGTCTCGCTCTTGCTCAGGCTGGTCTCGAACTCCTGAGCTCAAATGATCCGCCCACCTCGGCCTCCCAGAGAGCTAGGATTACAGGCGTGAGCCACCGCGCCCGGCCACAATGTGAAGTTTATATACATGTGCACTATATGGAATGGTGTCATAAAGCTAATTAACATATTGATCACCTCAGAAAGGCAAATGCATCATGATGTCACTTACCTGTTGAATCTGCAAAGCTGACCTCAAAGAAGTACAGTAGCTTGATGGTGATGAGAGGCTGGGGGTGGCAGAGGGAGGGCTTGGGTAGTTGGTGATAGGGCACAGAGTTTCAGACAGACAGGAGGAAGAAGCCCTGACATCTCTTGCACAGCAGGGTGGCAAGCGTCAATGAAAATGTGTTACACATTTCAAAATACATGAGAGTCCCTTTTAAATGTGTCCTTGCCTTTAGAGTGGACAGGAAGAAGACCCAGAGCTCCCAGGATCCTGACAGCACAGAGTGGGAGGGTGGCCAGGCGTGGACTCACAGCTCTGAGTGGGAGCCAGCAAGAAGCAGCCCGCGGCCTTCAGAGGCATCCGAGCGCAGTAGAGTGAGCTGAAGCAGGGCCTGGAGCCCTGGAGACAAGAGGGCCCCTCCGCCCCCATCGGGTCCCCTTTCTTCCCCAAGTGTGGATTTTCTTTGTGCTGAACAGTGAGCGGTCACCCAGTGCTGCTGTCCCTAAACTCCATCCCTGGCTCTTACCCCTTCAGCAATGCCTTTTTTTTTTTTTTTTATGTCATCACACATTACGATCCAAATAGGGAAGATTCAAGTACATTTGAATTATTTTGTGAAGTAACTGAGTTTCTAGGGCCCATAGATCCAATCCTCTGGAAGCTTTCATCCTTCTCAGCTTTTCTGTACATGAAAGCTCCTGGTTAGGTTGGCTGACCTATGTTCCTGGCTCATTTTTACCTCATGGTCTCAATACATCATTTTGTTAAGGAGATACAATATGCCACATTGGTACTCTATTGTCTTTCAGTTCTTTCTTTTGGAATAGATGGATGTTGAAGGACCATTCAAAGATGTATTGTCTTGTTAGTTGACTTTCTGCAGTTTTCAGAGCAGAAGACACAAGGTGGAAACTGAATTGCACTGTCCTAGATTCTGAAGTTTCTAGTTTTGATCCTTGTTGTGCCAACCAGGCAAAAAAAGGTGAGTAAATAACTCACTATAGTTTAGTCTATTGATTTATTTTATATTGTTTAATACACTGAACAATTTTGAAGGGCATATTCTATTTCATTTAGTGAGAGGTATATGACCATTCTCTTTTGTCTAGGGTAATAACAAGCTTGTTCTGAGGGGAATCCCCGTGAAATCTTATATCATTGCTATCAATTTTTCTGATCACAAGAGGCAAAGGGAAAATTTGGAGGAGAAGAATCTTAAATTTTGAAAATGATAACTTTTTCTGTTGTTTTGCCTTTGGTTTTAATTTAGTGTTTGTATATGTGAATATAAATGTGTGCAAAATAATAACAGAGAAGTTGACAATAAGGGGTTTCCTGAGTAAAAAAAGCAAGAACTACAATGAGATTTACTTATGTTTCCTGTTGGGAAATATATTGTGATAGCAAATTGTAACATTTTTCAAGACTAAAAGTGTTGTACTTATAATCAGGAAACCTACAGAATGGGATTACCAAAAAGGCAAAATGAGAATTTGCGGAAGGCTTAGTCTGGTTGATTAGGCCACTTGATTTTGATGACAGTGCACATTGATTTATGCTGTTTATATTTTTTTTAAAGAGCAACAGAGGCCGGGTGCGGTGGCTCAAGCCTGTAATCCTAGCTCTCTGGGAGGCCGAGGTGGGCGGATCATTTGAGCTCAGGAGTTCGAGACCAGCCTGAGCAAGAGCGAGACCCCATCTCTACTATAAACAGAAAGAAATTAATTGGCCAACTAATATATATAGAAAAAATTAGCCGGGCATGGTGGCACATGCCTGTAGTCCCAGCTACTTGGGAGGCTGAGGCAGCAGGATTGCTTGAGCCCAGGAGTTTGAGGTTGCTGTGAGCTAGGCTGACGCCACGGCACTCACTCTAGCCTGGGCAATAAAGTGAAACTCTGTCTCA
>VSMD01124290.1:0-47912 GCA_008750895.1 Mirza zaza
TGAGACAGAGTTTCGCTTTGTTGCCCGGGCTAGAGTGAGTGCTGTGGCGTCAGCCTAGCTCACAGCAACCTCAAACTCCTGGGCTCAAGCGATCCTCCTGCCTCAGCCTCCCGAGTAGCTGGGACTACAGGCATGCGCCACCATGCCCAGCTAATTTTTTCTATACATATTAGTTGGCCAATTGATTTCTTTCTATTTATAGTAGAGACGGGGTCTCGCTCTTGCTCAGGCTGGTTTTGAACTCCCGACCTCGAGCGATCCGCCCACCTCGGCCTCCTAGAGTGCTAGGATTACAGGCGTGAGCTACCGCGCCCGGCCTACATTTTTCACTCTTCATTTTTCAAAATATTGTGTCAGATACTTATTTTGTGAATTAAAAAATACCAAACCTAAGTTTGTTTGGGATGATCTGGAGAAGAAATTGAATCATTGCTCTTAGTATTCTGATATGTAATCATCTCCCTAATGAATTTTTGAATCGGGACTGCTCAATCTAATGTGGATTAAAAGGGGATATCCACAGATCTGAGATGATTAGAAGGAATCAAAAGTTCTGGTGTGAAAACATTTGTGTTTCTAATATAAAGAGAATGTTCATGGCATCTCTCCACTGCTGGGTGGATGGAAGATGAAGACCCCTCCTACAAGATCCCCATGGAACACCCCCTCACCTGGAAAGAATGATTTGTAATTAACTACTTGCTCGATGCCTTTCTTCCCTGCAAAGCTGAGTTCCCCAAGGCAGACACTGTAACCATTTTGTTCACTTTTCCACTTTGCTCAGTGTGTAGGGCGGGTAGCCGGCACTCAGTAGAAATCTGATGACTGAAGGATTGAATGGATGTTCTTGGGGGTTATTATAAAGGATATTACAAAGTAAACACATGAACCGCCAGATGAAGAGGTACGTAGGGCAAGTTCTGGAAGAGCTCCAAGTGGAGGAGCTTCTGTCCCTGAGGAGTTGGGATGCGCCACCTTCCCAGCACATGGATGTATCCACCAACCCGGAAGCTCTGTGAACACTGTGCTTTAGGGATTTTCGTGGAGGCTTCCTCACACAGGCGTGATGCGTCATTAACTCCTTCTCCAGCCCCTGTTCCTCCCAGAGGCTGGGCGGAGGAACTGAACTCCCAAGCTGCTAACCATGGTGTGGTCTTTCTGGTGAGCACCCCCATCCTGAAGGTCTCCACGAGCCTGTTGACAGTCGCCTCATTAGTACAATAGATGCTCCCATCACCCAAGAAATTCTCAGGGATTTAGGGGCTCTGTAAGATTTTCTTATCACTTGGGAAATTACAAAAGTTATAGGAGCTCTGTATCAGGAACCTGGGACAGAGGCCAAATATATATTTCTTATTATGTCATACCCCCAAATACGGGATAATTTTACCTAGAGATCCTTAACACATTAACTGCCATGTGAGTTGTATTTAGCCCATGCAAGTTTTGACCCCGGGGCCTTGTGAAGCAAAACCCTGCATGCAGATGGTTCATGAAAATCTTACTTGTTGATGTTCTTATTGTTACAATTAACATTGACAATTTAATTCTAAAAACATGGATCGTGTTGCATATAACTCAGGCATAGGAAACAATAAAAAATATCAAAATTTTCATTAAATTAGAAAGGACTGTTTTATTTTCGAAGTTTTTAATTCTCTCTTTGTAATAAAACACCGTGGCCCCAGGGAAAAATTTTTTTTTCTAGTGCGGCAGTCAGTGTGTTAACTAGATACATTTGTAAAGACTCTATTTCTAAATAAGGTCACATGCTGAGGTTCCAGGCGGACGTGAATTCTGAGTGGGGTGGAGAGGGGAACACTGTTTAACCAGTGACATAGCACACCTGGAGAGGTCCAGCGTGTGGCGCAGACAGCACCTGCCTTGTCTCATTCAGCTCACCCTGAATCAGCTGTTGGGCCAACTCATGATGACGTTAGTCATCCTGCTCAGGCTGCCACAACAAAGCTCCATAGACTGGGCGGCTTAAACGACAGAAATGTATTTTGTCACAGTTCTGGGGGCTAGAAGTCCAAGAGCAAGGTGTCGGCAGGTGCGGTTTCAGGGGAGACCTCTCTCCCTGGCTTGTAGACGGCCGCCTTCTGGCAGTGCCCTCACCTGGCTGTCTCTTTCTTAGGAGTACACCAGCCCTGGTGGATTAGGGCCCACCCTAACCACCCCATTTTAACTTAGTCACCTTTTCAAAGGCCCAGTCTCCTAGCACAGCCACATTCAGAGGCACTGAGGGTTAGAGATTCAGCGTATGAATGGGGGTGGGCCCAGTTCAGCCCCAAGCCCTCACTATTTGCATTACTTCACATCCTCCTTTCTTCACTCCCCCCCCCCTTTTCTCCCTGTTGCTGCCCAGTTTGCACCTTCCAAATAAAGCATTGGCATTTTCATCCTTGCCTAAGGCTCTATTTTCCAGGAAATTTAGGTTGACACAGTGTTATTAGAAAAAAAAAACCCCTGCAGTTTAGCACCAAGTCCATGTTCCATGTCACCATGGAGTTCAGTGAAATCATTTCTATGTTGTAAACTGGGTCACAGCACTGCCTTGCTAAACACGCACCATGGCTCCCCAGGGCACTTGGACTAAAACCCTGACCCCTAACCCCATAGGGCCCTACCTGAGCGGTGCCCCACTCACCTCTCCGTTCCCAGCTCCAACATGTTCCAGCACACACGGCCTCTTCCAGCTCCGCCAGCTCAACGGAGCCCTTCCTCACCTCGGGGGCATTGCCTTTGCTGTTCCCTCTGCCCAGAACACTGTTCCCAGGTGGGTCACATGGCTGCCTTCTCTTGGCCTGGTGGGTCTCAGACTAAATGTTACTTCCTGGGCATTTTTGATTAGTACCTGGCGCTGTCATAACAGAGTACTGTGCATTTGGTGGCTCAAAACCATAGAAATTCATTCCGCCATCGTTCTGGAAGCCAGAAGTGTGCAACCCAGGCATGAACAGGGCCATGCTCTCTTTGGTTTTGGGTGAGGATCCTTCCCTGCCTCTTCTCGCTCCTGGTGGTTGCTGGCAGTCGCTGGTGTTCCCTGGCTTGCAGCCGCAGCACGCCAGTCCCTGCCCCATCTTCATGTGGTCTCCTCCCCGTTTCTGTCTGTGTCTCTTCTCTCCTTCTCAAGGACACTAGTCATACGGGATTAGGGCCCACTGCAATCCAGCATGACCTGATTTTAACTTGATTATATCTGCAAAGATTCTATTTCCAAATAAGATCCCATTCACAGGTACTGGGCAGGGGCGTTGGGGGCACAGTTCCCCTAGCACAAGCCCCAGGGCACCTTCCTCCTCCTACCCCCTGGCAGTGGACACTTCTATCCAGGGACTGGGTAAACTGTAGGGAAAAGAAGTTTCTATTTTCTTTCAGGTTCTTCCTCTTCCTTTGGCCTCTTCCCCTTAGTCTTTTGAGATGTTTCCCCCCATACACAATCTGACCCTACCTTGGCGAGTGCTTCTTGGAAGACCCCAAGTAACACTGGCGTTTCTTTCCCTTCCGCCCTCACCTCTTCTCAGTTTCAGTCTTAGCACCGTGCTTTCTCCTTAGTAGCATTTTAACAGTCGCATGCACTTTATTTATTATGTTAATTTTTTTTTTTTTTGGTTTTCCCCACCAGATTATAAATGCTGTTAGGGTAGGAACCACATCTAAAATGAACTCACTGTTGCACCTTGGTGCTTGGTGTACTATCTGGTATACAGTAGGCCCGTGATCAACTTTAGTGAATGGAGGGATTTTTCTCTGCCTCTCAAATCATCTGACCACGCAGCTGCCACCCTTGGGATGTTCTATGGCTTGTGGTGGTTGATGCTTAAAGTGGAGACAAAAAGCATCACTAGGAAAAAGAAAATCGAAGCTTATGGCAGCTTTACTTACAATTTCCGAAACTCGGGAAACAACTAAGATGTCCTTCAGTAGGTGAATGGATATGCGATACATCCAGATGATAGACTATTACTCAGTGTGAAAAAGAAATGATCTAAGGATACCCTAATCACATGGCTGAAAGAAAAGAGAGAAAGTTAAATATTATAGAATAATTATAAAGTAAAAAATTATATTAAAAAAAAAAAAAGAAATAAGCCATCAAGCCGTGAAAAGACATGGAAGAAATCTAAATACACATTACTAAGTGAAAGAAGCCAGTCTGAAAAGGCTACATACTGTAAGATTCCAACTCTATAACGTTGTGGAAAAGGCAAAACTATGGACACAGTAAAAAGGTAAGTGGTTGCCAAGGGTTGGGTGGGGAGACACGAACAGGCAGAGCACAGGGGATTTCACGGTGGTGAAAATATATGATCCTATAATAATGGATACATAGCATCATACGTTTGTCTAAACTCACACAGTGTACAACGCCAGAAGTGAAACTTAACGCATGCCATGGACTTGCGGTGACAATGATGTGTCGGTGTAGGTTCATTGGTGTACCAGACACGTGAACTCTGCACTCTGATGGGGGTATTGCTAACGGGGGGGCAGGGGGGGGCTGCACCTGTGTGGGCAGGGGGGCCAGGTGGGAAATCTCCCCACCTTCTTCTTAATGTTGTTGCGAATCTAAAGCTGCTCCAAAAAAAAGAAAAAAATTAAGTCTTGAAAAAAAGAAAAAGAAATCAACCTTCCCTGACCTGGGAGCCTCACCATTGTGAACAGTCGAGACGCCCTGGAAATCAGAGGAAAGCCACTTTGAAAAATTCTAAAGAGCTGACAGAACGTGGCACTTCCGATCGTGGGAGAGAAAGCAGTTCAGAGGGGCTGATCTTCAAAGGGAATCTTCCCGGAAAACTAGCAGAGAGCCTCGAGAATTGGCCCCATATCAAATTAGCCTTTTCATGTCGCCAAGCAAACAAGTCTTCTGAGGAAGGCGCAGAGATCTAAGTAAGAGAGGAAGGTCATCGTCTTTGCACTAGTCTCCGCCCTGGCACGGCTCGCCCAGCAGGACGCCTGAGCTCCCCGCTTCATTAGATCCTGCCTGGGAGCTGCTTCATCTCCCCGATTCCCCTGAGCCCAAGGCCCACTTCCCTCTGGCTGTTTCACGTTGACGAAGAAACTAACCTGAATGCAGTTTAAGGAGGGCCAGAGTTTCGGCTTCCTCTGTGTTCTTGTTAGTTTTGTGTTCCTTTGAGGCTTCTTTCCTTGTGGAGCGCGGTACACTAGAAAGGGCTTGCTCGGGAGTGTACAGTTATCATAGAGAAGTTTTTAGTGAGGGTAAAGAGACAATCTTGCAGAAGGTTAATACAACGGCTCCGGACTGCGTCAGTCAGGATAGGTGAGGTTCTGTTGCAGTAACAAGCAATACCTAAATCTCGGGCTTTATTTCCCATCCACGAAGCATGTCTATCTTAGTCTACTCAGGCGACTGTAACAAAACACCATAGACTGGGTGGCTTACGCAGCAGAAATTTCTTTCTCGCAGTTCTGGACACGGGAAAGTCCCAGATCAAGGTGGTGGCTATTCAGTGGTGAGGGCTCACTTCCTGGCTGGGAGACAGCCACCTTCTCGTGTTGTCCTCACTTGGCCTTTGCCTGCCGTGTGCTCATTGAGAGGGGGGTTTCTCTTTCTGTGTCTTCTTATGCGGGCACTAGTTCTATCATGAAAGCTCCACCCTCATGACTTCATCTAAACCTAATCACTTCTCAAAGTGAAATACCAACACATTGGGGGTTAGAGTTTTAACATAGGACTCTTTGGGGGACACAAACCTTCAGTCCATAACAGTGTCCCTTCTGGGTCAGCTGGGGCTGTGCTCCACATGGCCCTCCTGTTGGAACCCAGGCCACGGGAGCATCGCCAGTCACCATGGCAGAGGGAAGGAGGATGTGGCTCAGAAAGCTTCTGCTTTCAAGTGACACATGTCCCTCCAGATCCCATCTCCTTGATTAAAAACAAGTTACAGGCTGGGCACAGCGCCTCATGCCTGTAATCCCAGCACTCTGGGAGGCTGAGGCGGGAGGATCACTTAAGCTCAGGAGTTCAAGACCAGCCTGGTCCAAAGCGAAATTCCATCTCTACTAAAAATAGAAAAATTAGCAGGGCATGGTGGTGTGCACCTCTAGTCCCAGCTGCTTGGGAGACTGAGGCAGGAGGATCTTTTCAGCCTGGAAGTTCGAGGTTACAGCGAGCTATAATCACACCACTGTACTCCAGCCTGGGTGACAGAATGAGACCCTGTCTCAAAAATAGAGAAAACATCTACCTATAGATGCAGTATTACAATGATCTTTAAATTTCTAGAAGACATTTCTATACTTTGAGAAAAGGTAAGGGTTTTGGTCTGGACTTAAAGCTTTCTTTAGGTCACTGTCACTCCAGTGCTACATATAAGTCATCTAGCGGTTGCCTGTTACCATTTACCTTAGTACTAATTCCTTGCCTTAACTCATTTTTCAAACTATCATCCACCTTGCCCTCCAGTCTTGCCCAGCCTTCTTGTGGCATCTTTCCTTGCCATTCCAGCATATGATGCTTAATATTTTCCTGGCTTTGGTTTTTGAATAGCCTCGGTTCACCCTTAACCCCCATTTATGTGGGGCTGCCCTCTTACTGTACTGTTTTATTCGGCCCTGGGAAAATAACCTCCCCAGAGGTTGGCTGACTCTGAGCTTCCCATTAATAATAACCAAATCACTAAGGTTTGCTGAGCACTTACTCGGGGCCCAGGAACTGTGCTCATACATTTTCTACACATAAATTTATGTACTCCGTAAATGGTCTCATTTAATCCTCCCAACAATGCAGAAAGTTGGCACTATTGTCATTTAGCCTGTTCTGGATGAGGAACAGAAAGGTTAAGCCCCTTGCCCAAGGCCACACAGGCTCCACTGTGTTAGAGCCAGGATTCAGATTTTTCTGGCTTCAAGACTTGTGCCTAGTCCGGGCGTGGTGGTTCATGCCTGTCATCCTAGCACTCTGGGAGGCTGGGGTGGGTGGATTGCTCAAGGTCAGGAGTTCGAAACCAGCCTGAGCAAGAGTGAGACCCCGTCTCTACCAAAAAATAGAAAGAAATTAATTGGCCAACTAAAAATATATAGAAAAAATTAGCCAGGCATGGTGGCACATGCCTGTAGTCCCACCTACTCGGGAGGCTGAAGCAGGAGGATTGCTTGAGCTCAGGAGTCTGAGGTTGCTGTGAGCTAGGCTGATGCCACCGCACTCTAGCCCGGGCAACAGAGTGAGACACTCTCTCAAAATAAAATAAAATAAAATAAAGTAAAATAAAATAAAATAAAATAAAGACTTACGCCTAGTGCATACTGCTGTGCAGCTCTGTGGGCAGGATCTAGACAGTTTTGTGTGAATATTTAAACTGTAGGTTCAAAACATCAAGGTTAAAGAGAGGACATCAGTGTTGGCCCAGGGAGCTGAGCCACCATGAATGTTAATTACAGGATCAGGGAAGGAATTAAATCTTGCACAATTGCTGGTCTAATTATAGGAATTAGACCTTACACAATCGCTGGAGGATCTGGAGAGGTGAAGGTCTGGGAAGGGGAGGTGAGGGCCAGAGGAGTCATCAACCAGTCAGTTTGAGAGGTCAGGAATATCCAGTTGCCAGAGTGTAGCCTTGATGGGGCAGTTCATGGCATGCTCTAGGTTGCCTCTCTGTACAGCTCCTGCCTCTGTGGCTCAGCCAGGCATTCAGTGGCAGGGCTCAGGCCATTGTTGGTCAGCAAGGCCAGCAGCTGGGGAGAAGAGCTGGACACGGAGCAGAAGGAGAATGGAGACATGCTTGAATCCACTGGGCATCTTTGCAGCCATCCATACCCACATGTGACAACGACATCCTCCAGAGAACAGATGCTGCAGGTGCCACAGCCCGTCTGCTCTCCAGGCCTCATGCACATTCCTCTTCCTGTATCCTGGAACCATACAGGGATGGGCATCCTGGGAATCAGAGCTCCCAGAGTACCCAAGTCAGGATAGCACAAGGCAGCACAAGGTTATTCAAGGAAGTCAAGGGAAGGCAAGGATTGTATGTGCAGTCCATCCTTGGGATGGTTTATGTTATATGTCAACTTGACTGGGCCACAGGGTACCCAGAGATCAGGTCAAACATTCTTGTTGTGTCTGTGGGGGTATTTTTGGATGAGATTAACACTTGGATTGGGAGATTGAGAAAAGCAGATGGCCCTGCCTTCCACTCTAATCGGGTCAGGCCTTATCCAGTCGGCTGAAGGTACAAAAAGAACCAAAGGGCTGGCCTTTCTGAGAGTGAGAGAACCCTTAGTCCTGGGACGCTGGTCTCTTCTTGTCTTCAGACCTGACCTGAAAGAGCAGCTCTCCTTGGGTCTCAAGCCACTGGCTCTTGGGTTGGAACTTACACCTCGGCTCTCCTGGGTCTCCAGCTTGCTAAGTGCAAATCTTGGAATGTAATCATGTGAGCCAATTCCTTATAATAGATCTTTTTTCTATCTATGGGTATACGTGTGTGTGTATATGTGTATATACACTGTTGGTTCTGTTTCTCTGAAGAACAGTGACTAATACAGGCCTAGTTATCTCTTTCCAAGGGAAAAATCTACCAAGGTCCCAAGAAGGAATTGTGTACTTTTGGTTTTGAGTTAATGGCTAAAGGTCAAAATGTTCTGCTGTAAAAACTTTCCCACAGCAGCTGGGTGCAGTAGCTCATGCCTGTAAATCCTGGCACTTTGGGAGGCCGAGGCAGGAGGATCGCTTGAGCTCAGGAGCTTGAGGTTACAGTGAGCTATGATGAGGCCACTGCAGTATAGCTGGGGTGACAGAGTGAGACCCTGCCTTTAAAAAAAAAACACTTGTTGACAGTTTAGCAATTTTGGAAAACAAATCTTTAGTTGGATGGTCTTCCTCGCAGAACAAGCCACTGATGCTTTGCAAGTTTGAGGCAGCACCGCTTTGCTTCCTTAGAGCTGTGAGTGGCAGCCGAAGCTTGAGGCCAACTCGGGAACTGGCTTCCCCTCTGTTCTGCATCGTGCAAAGTCAGACACAGATTCTTTTAGTGGCATTCTTACACCAACACCCGCCTCATGAAAGTTTTAAAAATCCTTCTTTTAAAATCACGCTCCATCTGTTTCACTGCTGCTCTGCTAAGTCCCCAAGTCACAGTCTTTGAGAACTGGAGAGAATTGTGGCGATAACCTGGCCTAGTTTTTCCCAAACTGTGTTCCACAAAGTTTATGTTCCTACATGCTCGTAGGTGATCCTTGCAAAAGGGGATTCTATGATCGAGTAGGTTTGATAAAGGCAGTATTTGTTCTTCTCTTGGAGAATCCAAAGTTACTTTAATATAGTAAAGTTTGAGACATTGATTAGACTTTTTTTTTTTTAAAGCCAGTCAAATTTAGCAGTGGGGGGTTGAATACCAACTTTAGTGACACTAATGTTAATAAGTTCTGATAACTGGGGTGGGCGTGGTGGTTCACGCCTGTAATCCTAGCACTCTGGGAGGCTGAGGCGGGCAGATTCCTCAAGGTCAGGAGTTCAAAACCAGCCTGAGCAAGAGCAAGACCCCATCTCTACTATAAATAGAAAGAAATTAATTGGCCAACTAATACATATAGAAAAAATGAGCCGGGCATGGTGGCGCATGCCTGTAGTCCCAGCTACTCGGGAGGCTGAGGCAGCAGGATTGCTCGAGCCCAGGAGATTGAGGTTGCTATGAGCTAGGCTGATGCCATGGCACTCACTCTAGCCTGGGCAACAAAGTGAGACTCTGTCTCAAAAAAAAAGAAAAAATAAAGTTATGATAACTGATTAGACTTTGAAGTGGAGACATTGAGCAGGCAGTTGATATGGGTCTGGATTTCGGGCAAGGTTGAAGTTGGATATATACATACATAGGTTTGGAAGTTCACACGTTTAAAACCATGAGTTTAGAGGAAACAAGAGGGTGTGAGGTCTGAGGGGCTGCAGCTGTCTTGTGATCATGAATTGGACCTGGGAACAGAGCCAAGACCAGAGAGGTCATGCTGAACCAGTGAGAGAGAAACCAGGACACTATCAGATTGACTGGGCCCCCTAAATCTGATTCTACCACTGGACTTTTTAGCTATAAAGCCAGAAAATTCCCTTTTCACTTAAGCCCTTACATGATTTCTTATGGAAAGAGTCATGTCTACTATGACATCTTCCAACTTCTTCTGCCCATTTATCTCTGTCTCTCAGGGAGTCTGTGCTTCCCATCTTCTTACCTGTCACACAGAAGAATAGGAATTAACCTGTCACCCCCACGAGGAGGGGTAAACAGGTGGGCCTCACTTACCCAGCCAGTGTCTCTTGGCAACATTTCAGGCATCAGTGGAAGAATCAGTTAATAATTGGTTAGTATGGTTATGAATTTTATTTTATTTTATTTCTTCTTATTATATTTTAGAGTCAGGGTCTCACTCTGTGCTGGAGTGCAGTGGTGCAATGATAGCTCACTGCAACCTTGAACTTCTGGGCTCCAGTGATCCTCCTGCCTCAGCCTCCTAAGTAGCTGGGTCTATAGGTGTACACCACCATGCCTGGCTAAATGTTGCCCAAGCTGGTCTGAAACTCCTGGCCTCAAGCGATCCTCCTGCCTCAGCCTCCCAAAGCGCTGGGATTACAGGTGTGAGCCACTGCACCCAGCCCCTGTGATGTACCTTTCACATGAGCACACGCCTGTCTCATTCTTTCTGATGGCTGTGTAGTAGTATTCCCTTGTGAGGCCCCCACGGATGGACAGTCAGGTTGTCCCATGCGTTAGTGAATATACATAATGCTGCAGTGAACTTTCTCGGACGTGTGACTTCTAGTAAGCAGCTGAGCAAGTACACGTGTCCGACACCACAGTGCTTTCTTTCCAAAGAGTTCGCAAAGCTTTATGCTTCCTGTGTTCTCCTGGCTACCCAGCACGGCTGACACGGGCTGCCTCTTCGTCCTCACCACTCCTGAAATACCGACAAGCTGGCTTCCACCCACCGACACACTCAGAGGCCACCAATGACCTGCTTCCCTAGTGTGTCCCCTCTGATCTTCCTGTAGAGTCTGACCCCACTATCCATCCCATCCTCAAAATCTCTTCTCACTATCCTGTTATGGGAGATAATCCCTGTCTTTTCTCTACAGCGTCTCGCTCTGTTGCCCAGCCTGGAGTGCAGTGGCATGATCACAGCTCACTGCAACCTCAAACTCCTGGCTCAAGCGATCCTCCTGCCTCAGCCTCTCTGAGTAGCTGGGACTACAGGCAGGTGCCACCACACTCAGCTAATTTTTAAAAATTTTGCAGAGTCTGGGTCTCCTGGCTTTAAGCGATCCTCCTGTCTTGGCCTCCCAAAGTGCTGGGATTCCAGGTGTGAGCCACTGCACCCAGTTCCTCTCCCAACTAATCTCTCTCTCTTCTAATTGTGCTTCTGCTGTGTCCTTTGCTTCTCTTCCAAAGGCATCTGGCAGGGAGCGGCACCCTGCTGGCCAGCCGCGTTAGCTTCCTGCTGTCCCACCCAGGCAGCCTCAGCCACTTGCCTCACTGCCAGGTAGAGGAACTTGAACCCAGTGCTTTGGTGACAACCTCAAGACACTCTGCTTTTACACCATGGCCACCCACCACCAACACTGGAGACCGCTGCGACCAGACGCGTGGGGGCTTCTCCCACACCCCAGACAGTGGACACTACCTGGGAGTCCTCTAATTCAGACCCCACACTGTCTACCCAGAGAAAGCCTCAGATCCCGCAGGGTGGGGCTCAGTCCTCCAAACTGCCCCCCCCGCTCAGACACCAGTCGCAAGTCCCGGCCTTCGGAACTTCTGCCCGGCGGCTTCAGGCTGAGGCTCCTGACCCCTCTTTGGGTTCAGTTAATCTGCTGGAGCAGCTCACGGAATTTAGGGAAACGCTTAACTACCATTTACAGGTTTCTTTTCTTTTTTTTGAGACAGAGTCTCACTCTGTTGCCCAGGCTAGAGTGCCGTGGCGTCAGCCTAGCTCACAGCAACCTCAAACTCCTGGGCTCAAGGGATCCTGCTGCCTCAGCCTCCCGAGTAGCTGGGAGTACAGGCATGCGCCACCATGCCCGGCTAATTTTTTCTACATATATTAGTTGGTCAATTAATTGTTTCTATTTTTAGTAGAGACGGGGTCTCGCTCTTGCTCAGGCTGGTTTCGAACTCCTGATCTTGAGTGATCCGCCCGCCTCCACCTCCCAGAGTGCTAGGATTACAGGCAGTGAGCCACTGCACCTGGCCTACAGGTTTCTTATAAAGGGTATTATGAAGGATACAGATGAAGAGATGAGTAGAGCAGGGCATGGGGGAGGGGCGCACACCTTCTGGGAATGTCCATGTGTTCAGCTCTCTGGACCTGTGCTCTTGGGTGTTTATGGACAACCTTGTAGAAATGTGATTAGCCTTCAGGGTACAGAGCAGTGCCCTCTAAGGTCTTGCCTGGGCATGGTGGCTCACGCCTGTGATCCCAGCACTCTGGGAGGCCGAGGTGAGCGGATTGCTCAAGGTCAGGAGTTCAAAACCAGCCTGAGCAAGAGCGAGACCCCGTCTCTACTAAAAACAGCAAGAAATTATATGACTAACTAATATATATATCAGAAAGTTAGCCGGGCATAGTGGCGCATGCCTGTAGTTCCAGCTACTTGGGAGGCTGAGGCAGAAGGATCGCCTGAGCCCAGGCATTTGAGGTTACTGTGAGCTAGGTTAATGCCACGGCACTCTAGTCCAGGCAACAGAGTGAGACTCTGACTCAAAAAAAAAAAAAAAGAATGAGGTCTTATGACCCACAATCAGAAAGGTGGGGGAAGATTAGAGTCCTGCCTTCAGGCAGGTGAAGGCCAGAGATTCTGCTTCCTGAGGCCTAACACCCAACATTGTAACGAAAGACTGCAACAAGGGCTATGGGAGTTGCGAACCACCAACTGTGGACAAAAAGCTATATATGTATATATTACAACACCCAGACACCCTATTTCTGTCTGTGGCTTTGCAGTTCTCTGTAGGTTCAAAACCTGGTAATTAGGCTGGGCGCGGTGGCTCACACCTGTAATCCTTGCACTCTGGGAGACTCAGGTGGGAGGATCCCTTGAGCTCAGGAGTTCGAGACCAGCCTGAGCAAGAGTGAAACCCTGTCTCTACTAAAAATAGAAAAAAAAATTAGCTGGGCAACTGAAAATAGAAAAAATTAGCTGGGCGTTGTGGTGAGCGCCTGTAGTCCGGCTACTCGGGAGGCTGAGGCAGCAGGATCGCTTGAGCTCAGGAGTCTGAGGTTGCTGTGAGCTAGGTTGACGCCACGGCACTCTAGCCCGGGCAACAGAGTGAAACTCTGTCTCAACGACAACAACAAAATAACAAGAAAACCCTGGTAGTCATATTTGATACTCTTTTTTTTTTTTTTGAGACAGAGTTTCACTTTATTGCCCAGGCTAGAGTGAGTGCCATGGCGTCAGCCTAGCTCACAGCAACCTCAAACTCCTGGGCTCAAGCGATCCTGCTGCCTCAGCCTCCCAAGTAGCTGGGACTATAGGCATGTGCCACCATGCTCGGCTCATTTTTTCTATATATATTAGTTGGCCAATTAATTTCTTTCTATTTATAGTAGAGATGGGGTCTCGCTCTTGCTCAGGCTGGTCTCGAACTCCTGAGCTCAAAGGATCCGCCCACCTTGGCCTCCCAGAGAGCTAGGATTACAGGCTTGAGCCACCGCGCCGGGCCTGATACTCTTTTCCCCCGCTCACATTCTGTCAGTTACTACTATCCTTTGTGGTTATTTCTATTTTCTCTGTTATATTTTAAGTTCCTAAGGGGCACAGACCTTGTCCATCTCCCCGGGACCTGTCACATAGTAAGATCACCAACAGATCATCTAAAAATGGTTACTGGGCCTTCCGTTTGATGCTGCTGGCTTGTCTGCATCTTGCAACTATCACCTGGCTGAGAAATTTCCTCTATAAATTTAGCAGTTTCTGTTTCAGGTATAGTTTGCCCTGATATTTATACCACTTCTCTTACCCAACCCCCCAAGCCTCCAACTTAAAAGCCTGAATTAGAGGGGATATTCAAATCCTTAGCCACGCCGCAAACGGCCCCCATAAGAACCAACAAAGCAAGGTGAAGTTCTTTTTTTCTCCTGGTATTCTCGCTGCTGTCGCTGCATTGTCTGGGGACTTCACAAGATTTTGCTTGTCCTTCCACGCTGCTCTTTCTGTAGCTCCCTCGTTTCTTTTTGCGACCATGTTCCAGATGGCTCGGCAGTGTTTCCAAAATGAATATTTTGACAGTTTGCTGCATGCTTGCAAACCTTGTCACCTGCGATGTTCTAGTACTCCTCCTCTAATATGTCAGCGTTTTTGTAATGCAAGTAAGTAATACCGCTTGGGTGATTTTTCATTGGTGTGAACTAGTCTCTCTATATCGACTGTTTATTCAGAAAACAAACCTTACGGGAAAGATGGTGAGATGCTCTGAATCAAAAAGAGAAAAGAAACGAGGCAATGATTAAAATGTCTGCGGGAACAAAGTAATGATTCCAAACCGAACCCAGTTTTTCTCAGCACTATTAGCCACACAGATTTTTGTCAGTGCTTCTGATTAAGTGGTGTTTAGAATTTAAAAGTCGATGCTAGGCCGGGCGCGGTGGCTCGTGCCTGTAATCCTAGCACTCTGGGAGGCCGAGGCAGGAGGATTGCTCGAGGTCAGGAGTTCGAAACCAGCCTGAGCAAGAGTGAGACCCCGTCTCTACTATAAATAGAAATTAATTGCCTAACTAAAAAAATATATATATACACATATATGTGTGTGTGTGTATATATATATATATATATATGTATATAAAATTAGCGGGGCATGGTGGCGCATGCCTGTAGTCCCAGCTACTCAGGAGGCTGAGGCAGCAGGATTGCTTGAGCCCAGGAGTTTGAGGTTGCTGTGAGCTAGGCTGACGCCACAGCACTCACTCTAGCCGGGCTGATGCCACGGCACTCTAGTCTGGACAATAGAAGTAAGACTCTGTCTCACCAAAAAAAAAAAGTCGATGCTGATGAATTAGGGGGATTGCATGGCAAAGAATCCACACTTGATGTGAATATTATGCTATCAGCTCATTATCTCTCTGACATTCTTTTAATAAAGGTGTGACCAATTCAGTGAAAGGAACAAATGCCATCCTCTGGACCTGTTTGGGCCTGAGCTTGACAGTTTCCTTGGCAATTTTCGTGCTAATGTTCTTACTAAGGAAGATGAGCTCTGAACCCTCAAAGGATGAATTTAAAAATACAGGTTGGTTTGATAGTGAATCTTTGAAATCTGTTTCCAAGAGGTGGCTATTGTGAGTTTCAGTTCCTTGTCTTTTTCTAAGGTTGACTATTTCATTCGATTACAAACCTTTGGCGTATGTTAGAGGATAGTTATGTTAAATGAACTTCGCCCTAGAAGTGAGGCATCTTTATCCTGGTGTTAATACCTTTGCAGGTGTCCTACAATGCCAGCCTTCCCCTAAATTCTTCCCTTGGTAATTACTGTACTGAAGTACTGAGGCTTCCTTGGGAAACATCTGTCTCTTTGACTGTCAAGTGAGCACATTGATTAAATGTCATGCTATCAGAAACTGCTAGCCAAGCCCACTGCTATCAGGAAGAGCATCTTTGGCAAGATCTATGGCCATGTTTTAAATACAAATGTAAGTGTTGTTTGCTTGGCCTAACCTTTGCCTATTGAAAAATGCTAGAAATGAATAACCAATTGCTCCTGGATGAATGAGCCATCATCTCAAAAATAATTATCTTTATTAAGCAGTAGAGAACCAGTCTCAGAGAAGCAAATGCTCTACTTAAGGGTCTCTTAAGATAAAAATATTTCCTGTAGCACCTCTGCCCATGATCTGATTCCCAAATGCATAGCAGCAGTTGCCCTATTTCTTTGTGCATTGATTTTCCATGCATAACCTGTACAGCAGCCGCCTCATTTGCTTTCTAGTGCAGGAGGAGAGGGAGATAACTGTTCTGCATAATTTATGCATTTTCCCCTTCCTCCTGGGGTCTGATATACAGGTGGAGAGTGAATATATTTTACATAAAATAAAAATTGCATATATTTAAGGCGAACAATATGTTTTTTTTTTTTGAAACAGAGTCTCATTTTGTTGCCCAGGCTAGAGTGAGTGCCGTGGCATCAGCCTAGCTCATGGAAACCTCAAACTCCTGGGCTCAAGCAATCCTCCTGCCTCAGCCTCCCAAGTAGCTGGGACTACAGGCATGAGCCACCATGCCTGGTTCATTTTTTCTATATATATTAGTTGGCCAATTAATTTCTTTCTATTTATAATAGAGACGGGGTCTCACTCTTACTCAGGCTGGTTTTGAACTCCTGACTGCGAGCAATCCGCCTGCCTCAGCCTCCCAGAGTGCTGGGATTACAGGCATGAGCCACCGTGCCCGGCCAACAATATATTTTGATATACATACCCATAGTGAATGATTACTACAGCCAAGCAAATTAACTATCTATCTCCACATTTTTACCCCCTTTTTTTGTTGTGAGAGCACCTGAAATCTACTTTTAACAAATTGACAGGGGCCTGGAGTGGTGGCTCACGCCTGTAATCCTAGCACTCTGGGAGGCCGAGATGGGAAGATCGCTTGAGCTCAGGAGTTTGAGACCAGCCTGAGCAAGAGCAAGACCCCGTCTCTACCAAAAATAGAAAAAACTAGCCAGGTGTGGTGGTGCATACCTGTAATTCCAGGTACTCGGAAGGCTGAGGCAGGAGGATCCCTTGAGCCTAGGAGTTTGAGGTTGCTGTGAGCTACGCTGATGCCAGGGCACTCTAACATGGGCAACGGAGTGAGACTCTGTCTCAAAAACAAAACAAAACAAAAATAACAAATTGGCAGTATCCAATACAGTAGTATTAACTATAGTCATCGTGCTACACATTAGATCTCTAGATTTATTTATTCTACATAACTGCAACCTTGTATCCTTTGACCAACATCTCCTCATTTCCCCCACAGTCCTACCCCACAGGTAACCATTGTTCTACTCTTTGCTTCTACATATTTAACTTTTTAAGATTCCTCATATAAGTGAGATCATGCAGTATTTTTCTTCCTGTGCCTGGCTTATTTTGAAAGTGAATTTAAGTGTGATGTTTTGGGAGATGGAGTTACACTGGGGAATGTCAGGAAGCCCTAAAACTTACTTGCACAGGTATATAATGCAGACATAACGGAGACTCACTCCTTCCTTATGTGTTCAGAAGAAATTCATTTAAAACATTTTTAATCTGTTGTAAAATGCTCTGCAAGAGAAGCATGTTTACTTCTGAATTCTAAAGTGTCACCTGCAGGCTGACTTTGGTGCGCTGTGACATACGGTAGTTTCTGTCACTCACTCTCACGTGTGCAAGATAGGGTCAAGACGTCACGCCTGGAAGGGCCAAGTGGGTAGCAAATGCATGCAGTGGGCCAGGTGGAGGCTTTGGCAAAGGGAAGCCCATGCCCTGCCTGAAAGTGACAGCTGCTACCAACTCTATCGATTGTTTCCATGTAGGAATGCTGGCTCCATGTCACCACATTTTGTTGCCTTTTAAAAAACAGGCCAGTCGTCTAGATTTGTATGTGGAATCTCCTGATTTTTAAGTGTGGGTCAACATAAAACAAACACTCTAAACACTGTATGCTCCCAAACAAACCATGTCTTCAAGCCCAAAGTGGCCTGTGGTTGGTTAGCTGATGACTTCTAGTGTAGGACATATTCCTTTTTTTGAGACAGAGTCTCACTGTGTCACCCAGGCTAGAGTGTAGTTTCATCATCACAGCTCACTGCAACCTCAAGCTCCTGGGCTCAAATGATCCTCCGGTCTCAGCCTCCTGAGTAGCTGGGACTACAGGCATGTGCTGTGATGATGGGCTAATTTTTCTATTTTTTGTAGAGATGGAGTCTCATTCTTGCTCAGGCTGGCCTCGAACTCCTGACCTCAAGCGATCCTCCTGTCTCAGCCTCCTAGAGTTCTGTGATTACAGACATGAGCCACCATGCTCAGCCACGACATATTCTTTTTGTCTGAAAAGATCTGTCTCAAGCTGGGTGCAGTGGCATGCACCTGCAGTCCTAGCTGCTCTGGAGGGTCAGGTGGGAGGATCCCTTGAGCCCAGGAGTTTGAGTCCAGCCTGGGCAATACAGTGAGACCTTATCTCTAAAATTAAAAAGAAACAAAGATCTGTCTCAAATTCTTTGGAGTCTCGACGTGTACTGCTAAGACTGTCACAACCATAAATGACACAAGCGACTGTGAAGTTTAGGTTAATGTTTCTGTTTCTGTACAATCAGGATCAGTTCTCCTGGGCGTGGCTAACGCTGACCCAGACCACAAGAAGACTGGTGATGAAATGACTCTTCCAAGAGGCCTGGGGTACACAGTAGAAGAATGTATCTGTGAAGACTGTGTCAAGAGCAAACCAAAGGTCGATTCTGACCATTTCTTTCCACTCCCAGCCATGGAGGAAGGCGCAACCATTCTTGTCACCACAAAAACAAATGACTATTGTAGTAGCCTGTCAGCTGCTTTGAGTGTTACAGGGACAGAGAAATCAATTTCTACTAGATAATTAACCATTTCGACTGCTAGAGAGCTACTTTGAAAATCTTTTGTCAGAGGGAAATGATGCATTAGGTCTTTTTAGGATGATTATTTTTCAGTTGCTGGTATAGTTTTTTGTTCTTTAATTACGGAAACTCTTTATGTTACATATATTTTTCTATCTTATTGTTGGGAGCTTAATTGTGGAAACTGCCTTGGTTTGTGATTAAATTCTTGAGTCACTGATAACAAAGCCTGGCAATCTGTAGATCCCATAGTCACGCATTTCTCTACCCATCTCTACTATGGGTAGAGATGTGCTCTCTCCTGTACATGCACATACATATTTCGGGACAGACTGGATTTTTCTCTGTCTTGTTAAAGGAAAGCAAGCTTATCCTATGTACTTCTGTAAGTAGCAGAAGCCTAGAATGGGCCAGACTAAGCCAGCGTGTAGTGCTTAGGTGGTTCTTGGCCTTGGGAGCTCCTAGCTTCATGGAGGCATCAGGCGTTACCATAGTCGTACAAGTAGGTGTGTGATTGCAAACTGTGAGAAAGGTGTACTAGGTACCGTTTGCAGCCCAAATACCAGTGCATGATAATAACCATAGCTAACACTTACAGAACCTTACTAATGTGCCGAGGACTGTTCTAAATGCTTTGCCTGTAGGAACTCATATGCACACAAAAATCTATAGAGCGGGTGGATGTTATTATTATTATTATTTTTTGAGACAGAGTTTTGCTTTGTTGCCCAGGCTAGAGTGAGTACCGTGGCATCAGCTTAGCTCACAGCAACCTCAAACTCCTGGGCTCAAGCAATCCTCCTGCCTCGGCCTCCCAGAGTGCTAGGATTACAGGCATGAGCCACCGCCCCCGGCCTAGGTGGATGTTATTATCTTCATTTTACAGATGATGACAGAAACGGAGTCAGAGCAAGGTAACACAGTAAATGGCTGTCTTAGTCCATTTATGCTGATAGAACAGAATACCTGACACTGGGTAATGTATAAAGAACAGGAATTTATTTTCTCACAGTTCTGGAGGCTGGGAAGTCCAAGATCAACACACTGGCGTCTGGTAAAGGCCTTTCTGCTGTGTCCTCATGTAGAGGAAGAGTGGAAGGGCACCCCTGCTGAATGCTGCATGAAGCCTCTTTCATAGGGGTCTTACTCCCATTCACATGCGAGGAACCCTCATGGCCTAATCACCTCTTAAAGGCCCCACCTCTCAGTACTGTTCACATTGGCAACACCTGAATTTTGGAGGGGACACATTCAAACCATAGCAGTGGCAGAGCCAGGATTTAAACCCAGATAGCCTGATCTATTTCTTTTTTTCTTTACACATCAATTTAATTCCATTTCTGAGTTCCTTCCTCTTGGGATACAATCTTTGTCATTACTGAGGGAGGGTTCCTTTCCTATGGTTGTGCAAAGGTCCTGGGGTCTTGTGGAAAGGCAATACAAGGGATGCCCTCAGGCATCTGTTGACTGGTCATTGTAAGATGCCTATCAGCATTCCATCCCAGGTTTCAGCACCAAAAGAAAAAAAAGATTAAAAAAAAGAAAAGAAAAAGATGCCTATTGGCACCATAGGATCCAACCTCAAGGTCTTCGGGCTCTGTAGCTTTTGTGCATGTTTGGGATATGGGGAACCTTGGTGGGAACTTTTTGCCCATTTGGGGCCCCTCAGAGCTCCATTTGGGGCCTTTCAGCACCACAGGTAACAATACAGTATAGTGGTTAAGGGATTGGCTCTTGGAGCCAAACTTCCTGGGTTTGAATCCTGCCACTGTTATTAGGTAATTATAGGTTATTAGGTAATTGTAGACCTTGGGTGACTATGAGAAAGTTACTTAACTACTCCAGGCCTCAGTTTTCCCATCTGTAAAATGAGAATAACAATAGTATCTACTGATAACATTTTTTAAAGGATTAAATGAGTTAAGAGTATGTGTATATATATGCATATAAATACACATAATTTCTGTGATGATGGTCATTTAGTCCCCTTGAGGTCTGGTCTATGTCTGAGAGCAGGCACACACTAGTTTCCTGTTATATGGCCTCAGAATATGGTCCCTAACTTCTCAGAGGCCCTCTTTCTCCCTTCCCCCTCACCACCTAGTACAAGCTTCTCTTTGAGTTTAGATTTTTCAAAAGCCCATGAAGATCCGTTCACTTTAGTCTTGGATTCTTGGTCCTGTCTGCTAAAATCCCAGGAAGAAGGAATTACAATGTAGTTGTCCCTTGGTATATAGCAAGGTGGGGACGTTTGCTTTCAGGACCCCCACCCTACCGGCCCCCAGTATACCAAATCCACACATACTCAAATCCTGGAGTTGGCCCTGTGTGTATATGGGTTTTGTGTCCTGCGAATATGTATTTTCTTTCTTTTTTCTTTAATATAAAAATATAGACAGGGTGTCACTCTTGCTCAGGCTAGTCTTGAACCCCTGAGTTTAAGCAATCCTCCTTCCTCGGCCTCCCAGAGTACTAGGATTATAAGTGTGAGCCACTGCACCAGATATGTACTTTTGATCTGTGGTTGAAAAAAATCCGAGTATAAGTGGACCCATGCAGTTCAAACCCATGTTGTTTAAGAGTCAACTGTACTTAAGGGGGCTGGTTGGTGGTAGAAAATATGAAGCACAATGTAAAGGAAAAGACAGGTTGTTTTTTCTCTCTACTCACATTCAATATCAAACACTGCTATGACCAGATGTGTGGGTTGTTTTCCTCACACACCAAGCAATTTTCCACTGGACACCAACTGGGTGTTCTATAATTCAATTCAATTCTGACATTATCTACCTGGAGATAGTATCAGATCCCAGAGGTTAAAGGCTCAGTCCCACAAGCCTGCCCCTCACTTCAGATCCCCACTGAGAGTCCCTGGTTGTGACTTGTGCTTCTCACCAACTGGCTATAGGGTTTCACGTGATTTCTCTCTTCCGGTTTGAAAATTTGCCGGAACTGCTCACAGAATTTAGGGAAACACTTCACTTACATTGATCGGTTTATTATAAAGGATACAGATGAAGACATACATAGGGAGAGGAATGGGGGAAAGGGTGCAGAGCCTTCATGCCGTGTTGCAGGGGGTGCCACCCTCTGGCAGCTCAGGAATCCGGAAGCCCCTCAAATCTTGCAGTTTGAGTTTTTTATTGAGTTTCCCAGTCCCTTCTCCCCTTTCCCAGAGATTAGTGGGTGGGTGGGTCTCAAAATTCCAATCTTATAATCATGCATTTTCACCTAAGTCACCTCATTAACATAAACTCAGGTGTGATCAAAAGGGGTGCATAATGAATAACAAAGACATTCCTAACGTATGAAATTCTAAGAGTTTTAGGGGCTCTGTGACTGGAACTAGAGACAAAGACCAAATATACTTTATATGATATCACACACAAATTACGATTTCAATACATTATCCTGCTTTAAGTGCTATAAAGGTGCAGGGTGCTATGAGAAGGTATAAGACAACATCCTCCTGACAACTCCGTGAAGCAGGTATGTGATGGTTTGCCAAAGTTACAGACGCAGGCAGACCTAAACCAGGTTGTCTAGGAGAAATCAGACACACCAGATCTTTAACTGGAATAACAAATTAACAATAACTATAAAGTATAATTTTGAAAATAGGAACAACAATCTCATCAACCAAACTTATTTTTATATTCTCTTGTAGTCCCGATACATAGCTGTATTTTGGTACAATTGTAATCATGGCTTAAGACTATCTTGCATGGGACTTTTTCAACTTAGTGTATTGTTATTGGCATTGTCCCATATATCCAGGCTTTAAAACTGGCATTTTCAACTACTGCAAGACATTCCTAGTGTGCTGGGCCATGACTTACTTAGCTTTTCTTCTGTAGTTGGGCTTTGGGGCTTCCCACTTCTTCACTATTATAAATAACATTGCAGAGCTCTGGGCCTCTGCTGAGTTGCTTCCTTAAAGGTAAATTGCTGGGGGGGTGGGAGGGCAGAGACTTTGTCGATGTGGATCCTAGTAGCAACACCACGGGGCTGTGGGGTCTCACAGAACTGGGCTGGAATTCTGGCTCTATTTCCTAGTGGGGCTTAGTCTTCAATTCACTGTTTTAAATTTTGGATCAACATGTATTAGTGGATCAAGTCTCAGGTCAGCATTAAAAAAAAAGAGGAAAAAAAATGGAAGAGAATATATTACCTAGAGAATTGTTTTGTTAAACATCTCCTTAAATGTATGCATATGTGTATTGGGTTGTGATGTAAATGTGTTTTTTCACTCTGGGTGTGGGCAAAACTAGTTGGGAAATACTCTTTCAACCTTTCTGGTCCCCTTTCCTCCCAGGGCAATAAACTGGACTTCGTAAGGAAGTTGTGAAAGTGTTCATACTCAATCCTTCACCTTCTTCATCTCCACCGGCCGCCACTGTAGCCCCAAGCACTATTATCTCTTGTCTGGACAACTGCAGTAGCCTCCAAACCAGCTTCTTTTTCTCCACGCTGCCCCATTACAATTCATTCTCATCCCAGGAAGAGTGATGTCTTAAAACCTAATTCAGATCGTGCCACTTCCCTGCTTGAATTCTTGCAATGGCCTCCCATTCCCCTACCTACCTATGGTTAGGGAGAAGAGTCCAAACTCCTTACCCTGGCCTGCAAGGCCGTCCCCCTACGTCTCCAATCTCCTTCCTCTCACCACCCTGTGCTCACGCATCCCCTCGCCCCAGCCAACCCCTCCAGGCAGGGCCTTTGTACTAGCCGTTACCTTTCCTGGGGACCTTTCCGGGCCCGTTCCCTCTCATCACTTAGGTCTGGGCTGAAAAGCCGCCTCCTCAGAGAGACCCTCCGGGACTGCCCATCTGCCCTGTGCCCACGCTTTGGCCCATTGCTCTTTTAAAATTTCCCTTCCAGCTCGTACCCCTCTCTGGTAGGACGCTGTCTCATTGCTTGTGTCAGGGGCCCCGACAGAGGTGCGAGCCCCAGGAGGGCAGGGAAGGGTCTCGGGGACCTGGGGACAGCCGCGCCTCCTCGCGGATTCTCGGGTCTGCCGGGAGCCCTCCCCGTTCCTCCCCAAATCGCCCCAGTCCCGCTTCCCAGTCTTGCACTCGTGCCACGGTCACCCACCCGCCTGCTCGCCCACCCGCCTCAGGCCGGCGCCGGTGTTTTCGTTCCGGGTCAGGGGGCGGGGCCTCGGCGGCGGCGCTCTGCTTCCGGGGCGGGGCGGCCGGGGCGGGGCACGCTGTCTCCCGGCCTGTCTGGAGCTTGGGGCTGCAGAAGCGGCTGTGGCGGCGGCACGGCGCGGGCACCGGCCCGGGGAGCTGCACCATGAGCGGTGAGTGGCGGCCCCGCCGCTGTCACCCTCCCCGGCCGCTCCGGCTCCCGCCGCTGCAGCCGCAACTCTGGCCCCTCAGTCCCCGCGCCCCGCTGGCTCGCAGACCCCCGCCCCAGCGCTCCGTTTCCTGACCCGTGGCCGCCAGTGCTCCGGGTCCTGGCCCCTGGTCACCTGCAGGTCTCTGACCCCCCAGGCCGGGCACGCCTGGTCTCCTGCTCCTGTCCGTCAGTTCCAACCGGCTCCTGGCCCCCAGGCCCCCTTGCCCAGTTGCCAGACCCCCGGGTTCTGAGACCTCCCGTGCCTCAGTCCCTCCCAGCTCCTAGACCCGCCGAGTGCCAGCTCCAGTTCCCGGTCCTCCGGCTCTCCAGTCATTCCCCCTACCCAGGCCCCTTGTCTCCAGTCACTCGGGTTTCCCCACTAGCAAAGTGTCTCTGGACTCTTAGTTTGCTGACCTCTGAACCCCCGTGGTCGCAGTAGTTCCCTGTCCCCAGAGAACTCTCAGTTCTACAACCCCTTTGTCTTCCCCATCCCTCTTATTCCCCCACCCCTGTCCCCCAGTGCTTTGCCGTTCCTGTCACCAGTTGTTCCCGGTTACCCTCTCAGCTTCCCTCTCCGGTCCTCGGTTTTACATTTCAGTTATTCTTTCTCGTACTCCAGCCCCTTCCATTTCTCATCCTAGCTCATCACTCAAGGTCTCTCCGGTCCTGTCCTGCAGCCCTTCCCTTCTTGTCCAGTGCCTGGCCCCTCTGGGGACCGTTGCTTTGCCCTTCCCAGTCCAAACTTCTCCCACCAGCGAAGGGGTGGTTTGGAGGGGAGGCTGGCAGTGCAGGGAGGTGGGGCAGCTGGTCCTCGGTGTTTCTGAAGTTTAGTCCTTTGACTCTGACTGGGTGTTCACCCTCTGTTCCTCCGAAGAGTCCTATTGGTGTTTTGGTGCTAAGTCATTCCTGGGTGGAGATGGGAGTGAGTCAGGGAAGCCTCTCAGCTCACTGTCTTTTTGGCCACTCTGGATCTGGATTTACTTAGGAGGACCCGCCTACCTTCTTACTGCCCGTTTTCCCCTCACTGTGGAATTGCTTCTGAGGAATCCCTGCACCAGCCCGCTTGGCGCTAGCTTTCCACCCAGGCATTGCGGAAGATCGAGAGGGGGCAAGGTGGTGGGGATACCCATCTTCAATTTTGCCTTTTAAGTTATCTTTGTGGATTTTTTTTTTTTTTTTTGAGACAGAGTTTCCACTTTATTGCCCAGGCTAGAGTGAGTGCCGTGGCGTCAGCCTAGCTCACAGCAACCTCAAACTCCTGGGCTCAAGCAATCCTGCTGCCTCAGCCTCCCAAGTAGCTGGGACTACAGGCATGCGCCACCATGCCCGGCTAATTTTTTCTATATATATATATTAGTTGGCCAATTAATTTCTTTCTGTTTATAGTAGAGATGGGGTCTCGCTCTTGCTCAGGCTGGTCTCGAACTCCTGAGCTCAAACGATCCGCCCACCTCGGCCTCCCAAAGAGCTAGGATTACAGGCTTGAGCCACCGCGCCCGGCCTCTTTGTGGATTTTTTAAAAACAGGTTTTATGCCTTTTGCTTTTGCTGTTCAAGAGCAAGATTTGTGAAATTGATGGTCCTAATGATGGGGTGGTGAGGGGGGATTTCCTGGGAGGTCGTCCACGGTTTGTTTTTCTGATCCTTGAATGTTGGTGATAGCACAACAAAGATGCCATGAGCTGGCTTCCACCAGGAGGTGTTGTAGCTTGGTTTAAGTGCAGGTTCTGGGGCCAGACTTGCTGTGTTCAAATCTTGGCTCTGCCATATAAAGCTGTGTGATTGAGAGTAAGTCACTTGACCTTTCTATAAAGTCCCAGCAATATAGGGATACATAATAGTACCTGTCTCCTTGGCTTGTTGTAGTGACTAAATAATACCGCTCAGGTAAAGTGATTGGTGTTGTGCATCTTACAAAGTATATTGTCAGGATCTCACAGCTGTTGTTGTTTCCATAAAGACCCATGTGGGGTGGGGGTGGGGTTGTTTCTTGGCTCAGTTCTGGGACAAGGGCTGGGACCAGGGACTCTCTGAAACTTTTTCTTTTAATGTGACCAAGGAGTCTCTGCCACAAACTCACAGTTCTGGACTATTCTGTCTTCTTCATCACAGGAGGAAGTGAAATTGCCAAGTAAAGGAAAATTGGTCAATTTATCTTTCAAGGAACAACTTAGTATCAAAACTCAGGAAGTAAAAAAAAAAAAAACTCAGGAAGTTTTTAAATTTAAGTAAAAAATCATTAAGTCTAAAGCCAAACAAATTATAAAAGGAAACTAACAAATGGCTTTTTAGGAAAAAGCATTAAGGATGAAAGCCTTCCTTTGCAAATATTGTAATTGAGGCAGAAAAAGTGATGTCTGAGGATGGCAGGGGAAGTCCCAAGGTATATTTAATCATTTCTTGAGAACTCAGTTCAAAGTGGGCTTCCTCAATTGTAGTGATAATTGGCATATGATAAAATAATGTGGCATGGAAATACTTCCTCTCTTTCTTCTGTCCCTCTCTTTTTTTTTAATAGAAAATTTCAAACATCATGAAAGTGGAGAAAATAGTATAATGAACTCCCATGTACCCTAACATGGCTTACACTGTCACCAGCTCATGACCGTTTCATCTGTATCCCTACCTACTTCCCACCCTCTCTCCAGGTTATTTTGGAGCCAATCCCAGACACTGTATCATTTCACATGTAAATATTTTCATATGTATCTCTAAAACACAGGACTCCTTTTTAAAAAACATAATTCTGTCTGGGTGCGGTGGCTCATGCCTATAATCCTAGCACTTTGGGAGGCTGAGGCGAGAGCATTACTTGAGAGCAGGAGTTGAGACCAGCCTGAGGAAGAGCAAGATCCTGTGTCTATAAAAAATAGAAAAATTAGCTAGGTATGGTGTTGTGCTTCTTGTAGTCCCAGCTACTTGAGAGATTGAGGCGGGAGGATCACTTGAGCCCAGGAGTTTGAGGTTGCAGTGAGCTGTGATGACACCTCTGCACTCTAGTCTGGGCGACAGAGTGAGACCTTATCTCAGAAAAAAACAAAACCAAAAAAACCCACATAATTCTATTATCATACTTATAAGAAATTAGCAATAATTCCTTAATATTATGAGATATTTAATTGGTGTTCAAATTTCCATGGTTGTCTTAGCATTTTATTTTATAGTGTATTTTTTAAACGCTTCCCTCCTTTTTTTTTAAGTTTCTTTATTTTTTGATACATTCACAGAGTCGTGCAAACATTACCATAATCAATTTTAGAACATTTTTATTACCTAAGAAAGAAACCTTGTACCCGTATTAGCAGTTGCTCCACGTTCCCCCTTCCCTTAGCTCCTGGCAGCCACTAATCTATTAATACTTTCTGCCTCTGTGGATTTGCCTGTTGTGGAGATTTCGTATAAATCAGTGGTCCCAGCCTTTTTGGCACCAGGGACTGGTTTCATGGAAGATAATTTTTCCACAGACTGGGGGTGGGCGGTGGGGTGTCGTGGGTGGGGGGAGGGTGGTATGGAGCTCAGGCATGGTGTCTAGCCTGTTTCCTCACACGCCACAGACGGCATGGGGCATGGCTCGGGGGTTGGGGACTGCAGATACATGAAGTCATTCAATATGTAACCTTTTGTTTTATTTATATATATATATATATATATATATATAAAAATTTTTTTTTTTGAGACAGAGTCTTGCTTTGTTGCCCAGGCTAGAGTGAGTGCCATGGCGTCAGCCTAGCTCACAGCAACCTCAAACTCCTGGGCTCAAGCGATCCTCCTGCCTCAGCCTCCTGAGTAGCTGGGACTACAGGCATGCGCCACCATACCTGGCTAATTTTTTTTTTCTCTCTATATATTAGTTGGCCAATTAATTTCTTTCTATTTATAGTAGAGACGAGCTCTCGCTCTTGCTCAGGCTGGTTTCGAACTCCTGACCTCGAGCAATCCGCCTGCCTTGGCCTCCCAGAGTGCTAGGATTACAGGCGTGAGCCACCTGCCCGGCCTCAATATGTAACCTTTTGTATCTAGCCTTTTTCACTAGTATAATGTTCTTGAGGTTCAACCGTATTATAGCATGTATCTGTACTTTATTCCCTTCTGTGGCCAGGTAGTTAGTAATATTCCATTATATGGATATTGCACATTTTGTTTATCTGTTCATCAGGTGATGGACATTGAGTTGTTTCCACCTTTTGGCTATTGTGAATAATGCTGTGGATGTTCATGCGCAGGTTTTTGCATGTGGATGTTTTCATTTCTCTGTAAATCTGAATGGAGTTGCTGGGTCATAAACCCTATTTAACTGTTTGAGGGCCTGTTTTCCAAAGTGGCTGCACCATTTCAACTTCCACCAGCAGTATGTGAGGGTTTAGTTTCTCCACATCCTCACCATCAGTCTTTTTGATAATAGACATTCTAGTGGGTGTGAAGTGGTATCTGTTTGTGGTTTTGATTTGCATTTCCTTTATGACTAGTGATGTTCAGCATCTTCTGGCCAATTGTATACCTTCTCTGGAGAAATGCCTATTCAGATCCTTTGCTTACATTTTATTTTTATTTATTTATTTATTTTTAAATTTCAAAATATTAAGGGGGTACAAATGTTTTAAGTTACATGGATCATTGTTTTTTTTTGAGACAGAGTCTCACTCTGTTGGCCCAGGCTAGAGTGCTGTGGCATCAGCCTAGCACAAGCTATCTTTCTGCCTCAGCCTTTGGAGTAGATGGGACTACAGGCATGCACCACTATGCCCAGCTAATGTTTAATATATCCAACTAACTGCTTTCTATTTTTTTTTAGTAGAGACGGGGTCTCACTCTTGCTCAGGCTGGTCTCGAACTCCTGAGTTCAAAAGATCTGCCTGCCTTGGCCTCCTGGAGTGCTAGGATTATAGGCATGAGCCACCATGCCTGGCCTACACGGATCATTTTTATAATGCTGGAGTCCTGGCTATAGGTGTGCCCCCGTCACCCAAATAGTGTTCGTGGTGCCCGTTAGGTTGGTTTATTCTCCTCTCCTGTGTCCCGCTTCCTCTGGTTGCTCTCCACTGAGTTTTACTTCCCTCTGTGCACTTGTGTGCTCATCGGTTAGTTCCAATTTCATAGTGAGTACATGTGGTATTTGTTTTCCCATTCTTGAGATACTTTACTTAGGGGAATGGTCTCCAGTTCTATCCAGATTGTTGCAAAAGGTATCTATCCAGATTGTTGCAAAAGGTATTAATCTTTTTTATGGCTGAGTAGTACTCCATGGTGCACATATACCATATTTTGTTAATCCATTCATGAATTGATGGGTTCTTGGGTTGATTCCACATCTTTGCAATTGTGAGTTGTGCTGCAATAAACATTCGCGTGTAGGTATCTTTTTGTCAAAATGACCTCTTTTCCTTTGGGTAGATACTCATTTGTGGGATTGCTGGATCGAATGGTAGGTCTTCTTTAGTTCTTTGAGGAATCTTCATACTGTTGTCCCACCAACACTGTTCCTTTTTCTCTGCATACATCCCGGTCTCTATTGTTTTTGGGCTTTTTAATAAATGCCATTCTAACTGGGGTAAGGTGATATCTCATTGTGGTTTTATTGATAATTTATATTTCACTGATGATTAGTGATATTGAGCATTTTTTCATATGTTTGGTTGGCCATTTGTCTTTCTTCTTTTGAGAAGCTTCTGTTTATATCTTTTGCCCACTTTTTAATAGGGTTGTTTGTTTTTTCTTGCTGATTTGCTTGAGTTCTTTGTAAATTCTATTTATTAGCCCTTTGTCAGATGTGTGGCTTATAAATATTTTCTCCCATTCTGTAGGTTGTCTGTTTGCTCTGTTAATTCTTTTCTTAGCTTAACTAAAAAGCTGGGGGAGCTTTTTAGTTTAATCAAATCCCATTTATTAATTTTTGTTGTTGCCATGATTGCCATTAGGATCTTTTTCATAAATTCTATGCCTAGGCCAATATTTAGAAGAATTTTTCCTGGATTTTCCTCTAGAATTCTTATGGTTTCATGCCTTAGATCTAAGTCTTTTATCCATCCTGAATAAATTTTTGTGAGCGGTGAGAGATAGGGGTCCTGTTTCATTCTGCATGGGGCTATCCAACTTTCCCAGCACCATTTATTTATTTATATTTTATTATTATTATTATTTTTTGAGACAGAGTCTCACTCTATTGCCCAAGCTAGAGTGCCGTGGCATCAGCCTGTCTCACAGCAACCTCAGACTCCTGGTTCAAGTGATCTTCCTGCCTCAGCCTCGCAAGTAACTGGGACTACAGGTGTGTGTCACCATGCCTGGCTAATTTTTTCTATTTTTAGTAGAGAGAGAGTCTTGCTTTTGTTCAGGCTGTTCTTTGAACTCCTGACCTCAAGTGATCCTCTGACCTTAAGTGAGCCTCTGGCCTTGGCCTCCCAGAGTGTGCTAGCCCCTGGCCTCCAGCACCATTTATTGCATAGGGCTCTTTTTCCCCCGGTGTAACATGGTTGTCTGCTTTGTCAAAGATTAGTTGGCTGTAAGTAGATGGTTTTATATCTGGGTTCTCTGCTGGGTTCTATGCTTAACGTTTTAATTGAGTTTATCTTTTTTTGGTGAAGTTTGTAAGAGTCTTATGATTTCTGGATGCAAGTCCCTTATCAGATATATTATTTACAAAAATGGTCTCCCATTCTGTGGGTTGTCTTTTCATTTTCTTGATGGTATTCTTTGAAGCACAAAGTCTTTTTAAACTACAGGTTCCCCTTCTATTTTTCTCTTTTTTTCCCTTGTAATTTTTTTTTTTTTTTTTTTTTTTTTATGGAAACAGTCCTTTATCTTAAGGATTCTTTGCAGGATTTTGCTGATTATGTCTGTTGGTGTGGTTTAACATGTTTTCAGTCTCTTGTGTATCTTATACATTAGCAATTAGAGTCTGATGTTTTTTTTTTTTCTTTTTTAATTTTTTTGGTGCCAGGAATACTATGATGAGATCTGCTGCAACTTTGATTTGAAAATGTTTACGTAGAGCCAGAGGTCAGATGGGTTCAAGGCTGAATACATTAAGTACAAACAACCAGGAAGTGGAATGGCCCTAGGTAATGCATACACAAGATAAATGGGTATCATGAGGCCAGAAACTACTGAGATGACCATTAATAGGGAAGTGGACAAACATTACGTGGTATGTATGGTCACATGATGGGAAACCTCAAAGATGTTAAAAGGAATAATATGGATTTATACATGTCACCGTGGCCATCTCTCAATGTTAATGTTCTCTAAAAAAGGCAGGGTGTAGAATTATAGCTAAAGTATATACCTTATGCAAATTAAAACATATATGAGGCCGGGCGCGGTGGCTCACGCCTATAATCCTAGCATTCTGGGAGGCTGAGGCGGGCGGATTGCTCAAGGTCAGGAGTTCGAAACCAGCCTGAGCAAGAGCGAGACCCCGTCTCTACTATAAATAGAAAGAAATTAATTGACCAACTAATATATATAGAAAATATTAGCCGGGCATGGTGGCGCATGCCTGTAGTCCCAGCTACTCGGGAGGCTGAGGCAACAGGATTGCTTGAGCCCAGGAATTTGAGGTTGCTGTGAGCTAGGCTGACGCCACAGCACCCACTCTAGCCTGGGCAACAAACAAACAAACAAAAAACCATATATGAGACAATATTCATTTATTCGTATGTGTATGTAAAAGTGAACAAATTATCAGGTACTTGCCAGAAAGATACTTGCCAGGCATGTGTGGGTGGTTGTCTTAGGGTGGTAGTGGTCACAATTTATTTATTTTTCTTTAAAGAACCCCATAGATAGGAACACTTGGTTGCCAGCTTCTTAAGCCTAAGGATTTCTGATTTCCAGGTAATGCTTTTGCTCTTAGTGGGAAAGTAGAACCTGTAGAGCCAGAAAGTCATTATTATTCTCAAGTATTGTCTTTTGTAAGACTTTATACTTGAAAGTCCTTAACGTTCCTTTCCATCAGTAATTATTTTTTCAGGAATTCTTCTGAAGTTAGAAACACCCTGAAATCACTGTTTCAAGGGTGGGGAAAACCAGGCCACAGAGGTCAAATAATTAGTGGGACAGATGAGCTCCTAGGGCCTGATGTATCAGAGTATTGGGCTTAGTGGGTGATTTACTGCTGTTTCTTGCCTGATGTTTATGTAGATTTTGGCAGTGTTTTCTTATTTTTCTGGAATGTTGAAGGGGATGGTTTTCTCCTTGGCATTGACTGGAACCTTTCCAGCAGTGGCTCGTACTTAGAATAAAGAATCAGCTGAAACAAGTGAATGGAAAAAGAATATTTGTGGTTTTCATTCAAAGCAGGAAAGTGATGCTGTCAACATTTTTTTCCCCCCTCTCATGAAGGCACTGGATCGATCTATTATGGTGGAATATAAGAAGTAAGTGTTCCACTGTCAGCAAACATTTGACCACCTCCTATGCTAGCAGGTGGCAATGGTCTAAATCCCACTGGCGTTGACCCTCCTGCTTACCTGCTGTATGACTGTGTATGGTAACGAATAGGAAGTCAAGTTCCTAGAGCTCTTAAAATTCAGAACTAAAATCCAAGATTTTATGGATTTCTCTAAATTATGGCAATGTGGATGTAATTCCAGGTAAAGTACCTTCCATCTGCCACCGTCTTATGTATGCATAGGCCATGCATTCTCAGTGGTGGTGATACCAGCCACAAGAGATGGACATTGGTTCTCAGGGGATTTAAAAATGTATGCTTATGTATAAAGCACGGATATGCATGTAGTACATAAACAGATATACGGTATATCTGTGGTATTAATATTTCAGGGAGGGAGTGATTAGGAAAAAAGTGTCTGAAAACTATCCTAAGGGGCAATAATGAAAAAAAGATTGCTAGAAACACTGACATCGGCTGAAGTAACTTTATTGTTAGCATATAAATTTGCACCTTGTTTTCACCCTTAACATTTCAGGGTAAAACTTTACCACGCTGCTACATGGACATCATATTGATCACTTCTACGGGCTATACATAGTCCATCATTAATCCATCATTTGGCATGTAGCACAATCTTTATTGATTCTACTTGTAGAAACTTAGCTAGCTTGCTTGCTTTCTTCTTTCTTTCTTTCTTTCTTTCTCTTTTCTCGTTATAAGTAATGATGCAGTAAACATTTTTGTGCAAGGTAGTTTTCCCTCCTTTACATTATGTTTTTAGGGTGATTTCCCAAAAGTTGCATTAACATCAGATTTTCATTCTTGATTGCTTTCTTTGCCAAAGCAGTGGTATTAGTGTAAAATGTTGCCAGTAAGCATGAGAGCTCCACTGGCAGCAGAGACTGTCCAGAAATTTGGGTTTACCATTCAGCAAATAGTTACTGGATGATTATTTGGTGCATCTGCTGTCACTTTTCAAAGGGCTGTGTCTATTGAAGCGAGTTGAATGAACATACCATGGAGGTTTTGCTGGAGTAATGCTGGGTGTGTTAGCATTAAAAACCTACAGTACTTTTTCCTGTTGAATGTGGCAGAAGGTGATCAAACTGATTAAAGCAACATGGGGATTTATGGTGCCTTGTAATATAAAAGTCTAGGGATAGGGCTGGCTTCAGGCTCAGCTGTATTCAGGTGCTTAGGGACTATCAGACTGCCTTTCTGTCCAGCTCTCGCCTCTGCTTTCCTCTCTTTTGCCTTCATACACAGGCAGCCTCTCCTCCATGGTGGCAAGATGACTACCAGCAGCTCTTGGGCCACATCCTATAATGTAGCAACCCCAGAGCAAAGAGTGGGCCTCTTCCCAAAGTGCTCCATCAAAAGTCCTGGGGCTGACACACAGGGGTCTGGCTGGCCACATGGTCATCCTAGAACCCTCACTGTGACTCTGCTTGGCCAGGTCTGGATCAAAAGCCCAGTCCAGAGCCCGAGTGTGGAATCTGTCCCACTAAATGGTCTGGATGGAGGATGAATTACTGGGCGAGGGCTGTTGTAATTTTGGATGGAGTGGTTAGGAGGACCTCACTGGGAAGGTGATGTCAGAGCAGAGATCCCATGAGGCAGGGGACTCAAGTAGGTTTTGTGCCTGAGCAGCTGGAAGGGGTGAGAATTGCCTTTTTCTGAGGTGGGAGAGGCTGTGGGCAGCAGGCTGGGTGAGGGGTGGAGCAGTCTGAAGCCTGTAGGGGGAGTGAGGAGGACCCCTTCCTTGCTGACTTTTGCTGGCTGATCCAGGAGCCCTTCAGAACCCTGGCAGGTAGCGTTTCCTCTGTCTGCCTAGACAGCATCCCGCTTCCTCCAGGGTGGGAGTCCCACCCACTCCATCCCGTTTTTGCTTTGCCTGCATCTGCATTTCTTGGAATCTGTTCTTTCCTTCTACAACTTAAAAAAAAACACAAAAAACCAAAATGAAATTAAATACTGTTGTGAAAACAGAATATACCTTTAAATATACCCTCCTAGCACATTAAATATTGAAATTTTTAGGTATTCCACTTCTGCCTTTGTTCAAAGCATATACTGTATGTGCATTTTATATAATTGCATTGTGTCTACATTTGAATTAGGGTGTGCACTTACATTATAGTACTCGTCCATGTTCTTTCTTTTTGCAGTTAAAAAAGGCAGCGTAACATTCCACCAGATCGATGAACTGCAGTTATTTAACCTTTCTCTCATTGTAGTAAAAGAAAGTAAATTCCATTTATGGTGTTCTAGGATGGGATTGGCAAATGCTTTCTGTGAAGGGCCAGACAGTAAATATTTTCTGCTTTGTGGGCCATCTGGTCTCTGCCTGAAGTATTCACCTCTGTTGTAGTATGAAAGCAGCCACAGGCAAGACATAAATGAAAGGATGTAGCTGTGTTCCAATAAAACTTTATTTAGAAAAGTAGGCAGCAGCTGGATTTGGCTTGGGGGCTGTAGTTTACTGACACCTTTACTGGGAGACTACAGTAAAAGTCTTTGTGCCTTGTGATGCCATCTATAGTCAGGCATTGTATTGTGAAAAAAGTTTTGGATGTAGATAATCCTGGATTTAACTCCCTGTTGAAGAACTTGGGTAAATTATCGAACTTTTCTGACACTTAATTACTTCATCAGAAAATAGAAATTGAAGCAAGTAATGACTGTATTTAGTTCCTTCCTCAATATCTGGAAGATAGAGGGACTAGTGGAATAGCCGTTTGTTCCTTTTCTCATTTCCCCAGTTCCTTATAAGCTTAATTTGCAAGGTGTGAAAAAGGTATTTTGATATTTTTGTAACTTTTGCTGTGCATTGCAACATTCCTTTTCAGAACTTACTGCATGAATATATTGTTACCAGTGGTGTATGCCTGATTATCATAGCTTTACCAGCATTGGGGAATTTCATCTTAAATGTTTCTTGATTAATTTAGTGGTTACACAAATAATGGTGTCATGTGGTGGTAAGTATATAATTTGCATTTCTTCAATCATAAGGGAAGATATACTTTCTCTTTAAAGTATTTGCACACTGCTTTTTAGTGTTTTTTTCCTACAGTAAACTGGGCTGGCCACCTATTTTGTAAATAAAATTTTATTGGAACACAGCCTCATCCATTCATTTACTATCGTCTATGGCTGCTTTCATGCTACAATGGCAAATTGAGTAACTGTGACAGAGACCACATGGCCTGAAAAGCCTAAAAGATTTACTGCTTTGCTCTTTTTTTTTTTTTGAGACAGAGTCTCACTTTGGTGCCCAGGCTAGAGTGAGTGCCGTGGCATCAGCCTAGCTCACAGCAACCTCAATCTCCTGGGCTCAAGCGATCCTACTGCCTCAGCCTCCCGAGTAGCTGGGACTACAGGCATGTGCCACCATGCTCGGCTAATTTTTTTTCTATATACATTTTTTTTAGTTGGTCAATTAATTTCTTTCTATTTTTAGTAGAGACGGGGTCTCGCTCAGGCTGGTTTTGAACTCCCGACCTTGAGCAATCCACCTGCCTCGGCCTCCCAGAGTGCTAGGATTACAGGCTTGAGCCACCGCGCCCGGCCAACTGCTTTGCTCTTTACAGAAAATGTTTGCCGACCCCTGATCTAGAGTAAATTGATGGCCCTATTCTTTGCTCATTTATTTTGTCTTTGATATTAGACATTATAAGCCCACATGTATGGCTTGAACCCGTCTGTCTTGAGGCAGAGCCTGCCTCTTTACATGTGTGGTGGCAGCAAGTCTGTCCTTTTGTCCTGGCCTGCCTGTGCCACTTCACCCCACAATATTGGGAGCCAGCGCCCTGACTTTGGGAAGAATGGCCATTTTATCTGTGCATGCGGTAATGCTTGAGCAGACAAAGCTTCCGCCTCGCCCTGCTTATTACATGCACAGGGCAGCTGTTGTGTCCTGGCCTGGTCTGGTCCTCTCCATCCAAAGCAGCCACTTGTGGATCTATGGAGATGAACCCCACTAGAGTCTAGATGCAACAGTTGTTGATTCCTTCTGCAAGCGGGGGTTCATAAGCTCCTTTCCAGCCCTGAGAGGGCTCACAAGCCAGGGTGGGGGCAGGGAGCCAATTTACGTCCCCGTAATCCTTTCCATGGTAGGGATTGTACCAGGGGTGTGGAGGGGCTGGGGGGCCACAGCAGCACAGTGTGGAGAGCAGTTGGGCTCACGGAGAACTCTCAGCAGGAAAGTTTCTCAGAGAAGGTAAAATTTGAGTCAGCTATCAGGAGGTTGGTTTTTGTCTGGTGGCCCTTTGACAAGGGAGCCCTTTTTCTATGTTGAAATTGAGCCATCCATGGAGTTAGCTTGGTTCTGGGGAGGTTGGAAGGCACAAGCTTTGGAGTAAAATGTTGGGTCTGTCATCTCTAAGCTGTCCCTTGGGCAAATGATCAATGTCTTCAAGGCTCAATTCCTTCATCTGTTTCAGTGGGGCTGCCAGCACCCGCCTTCCAGGTAGATGTGAAGCTTAAATTGGCATCAGATCTGGCCCCAGGTGTGTTGCGTTTGATCTATGCAGAGTCAGCGGGAACACTGCTGTAATGAGAGTTTAATTAGGTGCCAACTAATTGACATCCAACTCTGGATTTCCAGCCTCTGATGAAAAAGACCAGGAGATGGGCATTGTAGGTGTTGCCGTGAGGTGCCGTCAGCCAGAGCTGAGAAGCAGCTGCCATCCCTAAAGGGGCACCTGCCCAGCTCTTGCCGTTACCACATTGCCTGCCCACCCTGCTCATTGCCGTGCTGCGCCTGACCCAGTGGGCATCGTGGGGGTCCTACAGTCTTGCACATGCCTCTGGCGTATATGGAGCAGTCATTTCTGCGCCCTCCTCCTTCTCTTCTGCTTTCTTTCTGTGTCTTTGTTTGGAATGGTAGTGGATTTGGGGGGATGGGGTGGAAGTTAAACAACATCAACCCCACTAAACTTATCATCAGGCCGATAGCGCCAGGCATCCCAGATGCCTGCACATGTAGCTGAGTATGAATTCTGCAGCAACAACTGTCCCCTGAAAGGTTCTGTATGTGGGGTCTTGGTTAGAGGGCAAGAGAAGGTGGGAACGTGATGATGATGTGGGCCTGGTTTCCAGCCTCCTGGCGAACTCTAACGTGTAAGAGTCTAACTGCATGGTGGCCGTGAGTTCTGCAAACACAAACTCTGTTGTTTTAATTTTTAACCCTGCCCCCTTCCTTCGTTACTAATGCCAGGGCAGTGGGCCGTTAAATCCAGCCCAAAAGCTGTTCATTAACATATTGTCTAGGGCTGCTTTCACACTATGGTCACAGGGTTGAGTGGTTGTGACAGCAACACTCTGGCCTGCAAAGCCTAAAATATTCACTGCGTGGCTTTTTACAGAAAGAGTTTGCTGACTCCCATTCTAGGACGTGCTAAAGGTGCAGGTTTATTCAGCAAAAATCAGAAGCTCAAGTCATCTGAGACAACCTGCCACAGATGCATATGCATGGCTTAATAGAAATGCTGTGTGCATTGCAGTTTTTTGCAGGGCACATTGAATCACAGAATATCATTGTGTCTATCCTGTAATATGTCATTATTGTGTATTCATCTATGCTTCCGGATGTTCTGGTCACTGTGTAGATAGTTCAGTGCAGGGTGAAGGAGATCGGAGCAAAAGGGCCAGAGCTAGGAAGCAGTCAAGGCAGGGATGCCTGTCACAGAGGGCCTGGCAAGTCTCGTGAAGGAAGACCCATGCTGAATAGGGAAGCAGGGAAAGAGGGTGGCAGCTGGAGGAGCACGTGGAAGCAAGGCCTGGGTTTTATTAAATTGGGGGGAGACGTTATGACATCCTTGTATGCTGTTGGAATTGTGTAGTAAGAAGGAGAAACCAATGATGTGGGAAAAGAGGGACAGTTGCTGGAGCATGTTCTTGAGCAGGTGAGGAGATGGGATTCAGAGCACAAGTGGAAGTTTAAGTTATGTAGCCTTTCAGTGCTCAGTGTCGTCATCTGTGAAATGGGATAGTCAAACTTACTTTATGGCAGAATTTCCCAACTGCAGCATTATGGGCTAGATAACTCTTGTTTGTCAGGGCATCCTGGGCACTGTAGGATGTTGAGTATGGCCCCTAGCCTCTTCACCCACTGGATGACAGTAGCACCCTCCCAGTTTTGCTAACCAGAAATGTCTCCTGACATTGCCAAATGTCCCTGGGGGGCAAAAATCACCGTGGTTGAGAGTCGCTTATCCACAGCCACTCTTGGGTAATGAGGCTTACATAAGTAAGCCCCGTTTGACTCTCCTTGAGTGTGTCTGTTGTTGCCTGTTAGGACTGGACTGATCCAGATGTTAGGGACCTCCTAGCATCAGGTGGACATTCCCTCAGTATCATCAGAAATATGAAAGAGAAGTGAGCAGGGAATAGCTTTCCTAGTGTGTGATTCAGTGTGGGGATTGGGTGCTCTCTGGAAGTGGCTTGTCTCACCTGTGTGGGAATCCTACTGCAGTTGTTCCTTTGGCTTGGCATGTTCTTTTGGCCAGTATCTATCTGTTGCAGTTCTCCTCATAAAAGTAATTTTTTATTGAGGTGAAATTCACATAACATAGTATTAAACATTGTTTTAGTGATCAGTTCAGTGGTATTTAGTGCATTTGCATTGTTGTGCAACCACCACCTCTATCTACTTCCAACCCAAAGGAAACCCTGTATCCATTAAGCAGTTGTCACCTATCTGTGTTCTCTCCATGGATTTGCCTGTTCTGGTCCTTCTCATTTTTGAAAGCACAGCTCACATCCCTGCTTTTTCAGTAAGCCTCTCCTGGTCCCCCTGGCGGGATGGCAGTGTGGAGTGATGGAATGAACGCTTGCCTTCCAGAGCCAGCCTCCAATGCAGCACTTGCCTTGCTGTGTGACCTTGGGCAGAACTCGTTACACACAGTTGGCACCCAGAGAACGCTACCTTCTTTTTCTTTTCTCCCTCATACCAGGCATAGTTCTAGGCGCACCATATACGTTTACTCATTGATGGTCTTAAGAGGTAGCTTCTCTGATGAGGAGCCTGAAGAAGAGAGGTCATGTAACCTCCCGTGATTGTATGGCTGGTGGGGAGGAGTCCATCCCCGGTTACTTTCGTACCTTCTGCTCTCTCCCTAGGAGGCCGCTGTAGCCTGAGGAGAGACCCCAAGTGGAAGGCTAGAGGTTTGCAGTAAACATTAAGTAGGACCCTAAGAATCCAAACGTTAAACATTAGATCCTGAGGATTGTGAACATTAAAGACAAAGACAACGGGAATATGCCTGAACCAGGTGACTGATTTTCACTTGCAGGTGTGGTTTCTGAGTTAGGGGATAGTTACATTTCTCAGGTTTGGGGATCCCTGGGGGCATTCCCTGGGGTGCCATTACATTTTCTATTTTCATTGTGATGGTGGTCTAACAAGAAATGAAAACAGAGTCTGTTCTGGCTCACCTGGTTCATGGTATTGGCTGGGGGCTGCCCTTGGAGAAGAGAGGAAGCAGGAAGGCTGGGGTTTGGTCACTGAGTGTCTCTGAGAAATGGCTCCTGAATTTGCAGTGGGCTGTCGCTGCAGGTTTGTTGTAGACATCAAGGGTGAGCGAGATTTAGCAGAAGGCAGAGCCAGGAGCCAGTGGATTGGACTTGAATCCCTCTTCCACTGCCTCCCGTGGGTCTAGCCTTGGGTAAAGTCTTTTCCTCTCTGGGCCTCAGTTCTCTCTATTGAATGGAGCCACTTTTCCTTCTTTGTCAAGGATTAAATAGGTCAGTAATTTAATGACTTAGTCCAACTAAGTCCCAACTAGGGGACCCAGAAGGTGGGCATCGACTCACTGTGCCTCTCTGGGTGGATGCAGCATTTGAAGAATTCTTCTGGGCCCTGGTGGGGGTGCCATATTCTTCACTTTATCACTGGGAGAAGGTAAGAAAGAGTGATAGCATTGATTGATGCTCTGCCTGCCTTTCTCCGCAGAGTTCCCACATTCACAGACTGCAGAGCTAGGAGGGCGTGATCTCATACAGAAACCAGTGCCTGGACAAGGGAAGTGACTGTCCCTCTCACATGGCTAGCAAGCAGCCAGGCCAGGATGAGAAGTCATGCCTTGTGACTTACCACTCAGTGTTCCTCATGGCCAGAGGCCTCTCTGGGCATCTGGTGCAGTTGATAAGTGGCCCTGAGGCTACCTGTGCTGCCTGCAGCCTGTGAGACTCTCTTCTCTCAAGCCCTGTTCAGGGGCAAGATGGCCACAGGTGCCCCTTGTGAGGTCGACATGTCTCACTCAAGTGCTTCTCGCCTGCTGAGAGAGATTGCAGCCAGGGAGCGGGAGCCTCTGGGTTGAGACCTGCACAAATTCAGGTTGTTTTATGTAGAGAAGTCTTTTTTCCCCATCATGCAAAGACGCCTTGCAGAGTAAGGCAGAGGAGGCTGCTGACATTTCATCTAGAGCAAGCAGTAGAGCTAAATACCATAGAGAATGACTGGGATCATTGTGTATATCAGGAAGGGTAGGTGCTAAAGCCTTGCTGTTCAAGTGTGGGCCAGGAACCAGCAGTGTCAGCGTCAGCTGGGAGCTTGTGACAAATAGAGTCTCAGGCCCCACCCTCGACCTTCTGAATCAGAACCTGCCTTTTAACAAGATCCCCAGGGGATCTCTGGGCACATTAAAGTTTGAGAAGCACTGCATTAAAAGAAGATCAGTAGTGAGACGATGGAGATTTTTATTTTCTTTGCACACTTTATTCTGATCTGTTGTTATTATTATTTTTTCACCTGAATTACTTTTATGATGAGAAAAAATAGTGAAGGCATTTTCAGGGGGAAACCTTGTTTCCAATTGGCACTGTCCAAGGGCAAGTAGAGTTCTTGGGTCTAGTGCTTGAAAAAAAGAAGAAAGCAAGCCTTTTAGATTAGGAAAGAGCGGAAACCAAACCTCCTGCTAATCAAAGAGCAGGGCTTATTGGTAGACACAGGTATCAAGAGAGGTGTTGGAGGGCCGTGGGCAGGTGGGATCTGTAACCATCCTGAATGACACTTCAAGACGGCCTCACGTCTGGTGGGAATGGTTGTGTAGGCTATCCTTTATCGAAAACTCTTCCAGAAAAAATAATAATGGTAATATTTAAGGAGTGGTTGTTTTATTGTTTTTGTGTCTCGGAGTATCTGTTGACTGGTTTCATTGCAGGGCTGGAGTAAGGCAGGATCCTTGGTATCGTGGTGTTAACATGGGCTTTAGAGTGGCTTGGTCTTGAGTCAGGATCACAATTCTACCAATTATCATAGTATTCAAATTTGAACAGAATCTAAACCCTTGATCATGATCACAAGACCCTATGTGCCTGCCTGTTTGCTCTTCCCTTCCCCTGTTTTGCTTTTTGCTCAAGTCACTGTAGACTTCCTTCTAGTCCTGAAGACCAGAGCAGCCCATGTCCTGCCTCTAAGCCTCTCCCCTCGCTGTTTGCTCTGCCTGGAACACTGGCCCCATATGTCCTTCCATAGCTGCTCCTTGTTTTTATAAGGGGCTCAGCTCAAATGTCACCTTGCAGAGTCCCCACAGGCCACCTTGGGTAAAGCAGCCTTCTCACTTCCTCCCTATCTTACCACTCTTGTTTTTCTTCCTAGTATGTCTAACACCATCTCATTGATTAGTTTACTTACACACTATTTGTTTCTTTCTAATAGAATTTTAGCTCCGCGAGAAGATGGGTGTTTTATACCAATTAACTCCCGTGTCCCCAGCACTTAGAACATTGCCTGGCACAAGTAGAAGTTAAATAAATCCTGAGTGGATCAATGCACACAATTCCTTGACTTCTCTGAGCTTCATTTTCCACATCTACGTTATGTAGGCTTGTAGGGTGGTTGTGAGGATCAGAGGAGATGCTATGTGCAGAATGTTCAGCTTCTGGCACGCAGGAAGGACCCAGCACATGGTGGCTGTTGTTACCAACGGACCGGCCCTGGCTTGACTTGGAGGAATCACCGACTGCCTCTGAGATCATGCCCTGCTGCTGTGGCCTGGTGCTGCCCTCCTGTAGTTGCTCTAGAGGGAAGCAGCTTGATGGCAATTCAATGCCTGTGGTGTGCAGCATCTGTTCTTGTGACTTTGAATTTGACTGTCCTTTGAAATGTTTGTGCTTTGTGTCTGGTGCATCATAATCAGATACAACAGAGCCTCATCTCTGCTGATTGGAGTCATTGAGCATCAGTTGTAGCTCTGACAACTGTCTGCCTGGTACTTTGAAGTGCCCTTGCCCCAGACCTTCAGTGGAAGTTCAGCCTATGTCATGTGTATCAGGTGGGGATGCTTTTGGTGGCAAATAACAGTTCAGTGTCCAGTGGTTTGAATAAATGGGGTTATTTATTTTGAGAGAGTTAGGTTGTTTCTAGTCTTGGCTTAGCAACTCAGTGATATCAGGGCTGGTGTCTTGCGACTCTCTAGGCCTGTCCTTCAGGCACATGGCATCATGGTGGCAAGTGCTACTCTGGCCTCACCCAACAGGTTTATGATTAAGGAATGAAGATGAGGAAGGAATGATGCCCTTCATAGCTCTTCTTTATATCAAAAAGGCCTAACTTTCCCACAGATCTCCTTGTGCACTTTTTTTTTCTTTTTAAAATAATTTAAAAATCTGTGTTTTCTTCTTCTTCTTCTTCTTCTTTCTTTTTTTTTTTTTAAAGAATATATTGTCGGACTCCTAGTGCACGTCTGCTTTCTTATCGGCCAGGCTTCTTAAGGTCAGCCTCAGCTGCCGAGAGAAGGAGTTATTAGGTTTTTCAGCTTGTATTGCTGAAGGTGGTGTGGGAAAAGGATGTTGGAGGTGATGGTGAGATCAGCTAGCAAGCAGTGCCTGCTACACTGGTTAAACTTGTATTTTATTTTAGACTGCTGGTTGTCACCCGGGTGTAGTTTTGCTCCCCAGGGGACATTTGACAATACCTGGAGACATTTTCATTGTTACAACTCGGGGGTGTGTGTGTGCTAATGGCATTTAGTGGATAGAGGCCAGGGATGTTGCCAAGCTTCCTACAGTGTCAGTAGTGCCACGGTTGAGAAAGCCTTAGTTAGGCCATTCTGGATGTGTTCTTCACATTTGGGGAAAATTAGTTTAGCTGTTTTCCTGTGATGCAGTAACAGGCAAATGGTCAAACTTCATTGTGATGATATACATTACTGGTACCTGGTCATCTTGTTGATTTTGTTAAAGATCAGTAGCAAAGGACTGATCCTAGTTGGGGACAGCAACTCAGTGTAGCAAAATGTACCATGATGTCAGAAGTCTTAATGGAAGGCTAACTCAAGGAGAACTAATTAAGCCTCATTGCATTTTAGGATCACAGAACAATGACAAAAGACAATTTCTGCTGGAGCGACTGCTGGATGCAGTGAAACAGGTAAGAGGAAAGCAGATGTTTGCTTTTTGGCTGCGTAATAGTGTCAGGTAATTAATGTAGAAGTCATTTCTTCCCTTTTATAGACACAGACTTACTCCCACTTTGTATCTGGGAGTAGAGAAGCTATGTAATAGTTTTTCCCCCAGGAGATAACAGAGCAGGGAACATGGTCAGAGTTGGGATGGAGGAGTTCTTGTATCTTTAGTTGCCAAGCCCTCTGGAGGCCCCCATCCTTCAGTGGTGTCGTTTTAAGAAGGGCATTGATGTGGGTTTCAAAGTCTCATTTCCAAGCAGTTGTGTTTTAGGGCAACTCTTAGGGGTGCAGAGGTGGTGGTTTGGAGTCAGGAACCATGAGCTCAAGAAGAGGAACGAGGCCATGCCCCAGATCCTCTGCTGCTGCCAGCAGCTGTGTGGCCCCTCCAGGTGGCCTCTGCTGGGATCGGTTGATGCTGTTTCTGATGCCCAGCTATGGCTGAGCTTGAAAGTGAGCTTGGGCTGGAGGCTGGAATCAGTGTGCTTGCCTGAGTGTCCCAGATGCAGACTACTGTTAGCTGTTGATTGCAGCCCATTCACTGTGTGGCAGGCTCTCTGTAAGTGCTTTACATTTAATCCTTTCAGTCCCTCTATGAGATAGTTCCTGCAGTTAGTTTCATTTTACAGATGAACAAACTGAAGCTCAGAGAGATCCAATAACTTGCTCAAGGCATCATAGCCATTAAGTGGCAGAGCCAGGATCCAAACCTGGGAATTCTAGGAGCTCACGTTCTGGAAGAGGCAGTTGACAATTATGTGTGTATAATTACAATATAGGGAGGTAAGTACTTTAATATGGCTGTGTGTTAAGTGTTGAAGTGAGCTCAGAGAATTTGGCATCTGCCCAGGTCTGGAAAGGCTTTGGGCTCCGACATGGCTGAGTTGAATACTAGCTTCATCTCTCCAGCCGAGTGTGCTCTTCTCCTCTCCTTCTCTGTAATCGGGTCACACGTCTCCACGGGGCTGATGAGGGAATCGGATTGTTAAGGTAGGTAAAGGGCCTGGGCAGAGCCTGGTCCATAGTAAATATAGAGCCCGTGTTTTTAGTTTGCTCATTTTTTGCTCCAGAAATGGAAAATATAACAAGGAGATGAGGAGGCAAGTTGAGCCACTTTATTTGTAGCATTTTAAGAGAAATAAATTAGAGCTTATGCCCAGAGCATCTGCTATTATTATTATTTTGGTGAGGGTTAAAGTATTGTATATATCTTTGAAAGATAACCTTTACTGATGTGTAATTTACGTATAATAAAATATACCATCAAGTATACAGTTTAATGTGTTTTGACAGATGTGTCATTTTTACACACACACACACACACACACACACACACACACACACACACACGGGTTTTGGTAATATGTTTAGAAATCTTGCAAGCCTCCTAGCCATAGCAGAGATTCTATACTTCTAAAAGAGAGCAGTGAATAATGCTGGTGGTTACACAACATTGTGAATTGAATTTTATACCTAAAAATGGTTACAATGGCAAACTTTATTTCATTCTATATTTTACCACAATTTTGAAAGAAAGAGAGTAATTTGCATTGGTTTTTACCCACCTGAGTGAATTGTCATTCAGCACAGCCAAATGACTTGTTTGAACCTTGATTTATGCTGTCATAGCTTTATACCCAGTCATAACAACTTTGGGGCTCTGTCAGTGTGAACTGTCGTCGTAGATTTGTGGCACTTTTAATCATTGCCTGTTAAGAGCTCTGTGTTACAGTCAGCCAGCTGCTGACAGATAGGAGCAGCTTCCTAGACCGCGTGCAGACACTGTGTGCGTTTGTTTTTCTGTTAGAATTGTTTTCCCACAAGGCTCACTTCTGCGCAAGTGGGAGATAAGGCTTTCCTGTAAGTGGCAGCCTGAAGGCTGGAATGTCCACCTTCTTAAGTCTTGTGCTGACACCCAGAGCACAGGGATGGGCTGATTCTGGCGTGTCTGGCCCCGTGTCCCCCCCCCCCCGAAGGCCCACGTAGGCTGTTTTGCGATGTTCCGTGTGCCATCCCAACAGCTGATCTCAGCAGCTTCTTTTTCTGTGCAGTGCCAGATCCGCTTTGGAGGGAGAAAGGAGATTGCCTCAGATTCCGACAGCAGGTAAATATGTTGCTTCTGAAACCATTTACCGTCCAGACTGAAAAGGTGGCGAAAGATGGCCAGCTTCCAGGTTCTGCCTCTGCAGCCAGGAGGTTAAATTTGGGCCAACCGTGGATCATGTGTATGTAGTGACTACTTGTCCAACACACTTCCGGATTCCCATGATTCTCCTTCTAGGAATCTATTCTTAGGGAACTACTTGAAATACCTTTCTGTGTAAAGTTATTTTCAGGGTAATTTACAATTATGAAAACTTGGAAACCTAAATACCCAATAATTGAGAAATGGTTAATAAAGTATAGTATGTCAATGGGATGGAATGTTATATAGCTGTTAAAAATGATGTTGGTATAGATTTGTTTTACACAGAAAAGTGCACATATAGTAATTAAAAATTATACATATAGTGAAAATGCATATGTTGTAAAAATAAAAAGAGCAAGATACAAAATTATACGGATGCAGGGTGATCCTAGCTATGTTAAACAACAACTCTGGCAAAAAACACCAAAATGTGAATAGAGGTAGTGTTGGGGATAAGAATATTGGGAATCTTTATGCTTTCTGGTATTTTTTGTGTTTTTTACATATATCGTCCTTTTATGATTAAAACAAAGTACTAAAGGCCGGGCACGGTGGCTCATGCCTGTAATCCTAGCACTCTGGGAGGCCAAGGCAGTCGCATCGCTCAAGGTCAGGAGTTCGAAACCAGCCTGAACAAGAGCAAGACCCCGTCTCTACTAAAAAAAAATAGAAAGAAATTAATTGACGAACCAAAAATATATAGAAAAAATTAGCCAGGCATGGTGGCGCATGCCTGTAGTCCCAGCTACTTGGGAGGCTGAGGCAGGAGGATCACCTGAGTCCAGGAGTTTGAGGTTGCTGTGAGCTAGGCTGACGCCATAGCACTGTAGCCCGGGCAACAGAGTGAGACTCTTGCCTCAAAAAAAAAAAAAAAAAAAAAAGTACTAAAAATTGCCATTGACATTCACGACCCAGGAAAGGCTGATAGAATTGCATAAGCTTATAACATGGGCTGGAAGGAGGCACATAAGTTTTGGCAAGGGTAAGAGACACACAGGCGTCCCGTCTTTGCTGGAAATGCTTTGTGAAGTCAGTCACAGCTGGTCCATGCTCTGCAGCCCTCAGAGTGGCAGGAGGAACATCCCTGCATGGGAAGGAAAGGGAAGGGAACTTACTTACTCAGCATTCATCTCATCCCGGAAACCGTCCTTGTCCCCAACCCTCTCACCCCAGCCCATCCAGCTGAGCCAATCATTCCCTTTTCTGTCCTTTCCTGCCCACGTTCTTCTGTGAAACTGTAACAGCCAGGAGTGGAACACGTGCAGTCACGCTGAATAGAGCTATGGGGATTATTCGAAACTGGTGCAGATTTAAAATGACATCCCCTTATCCCTCCTTTCTTTGTTTAGTTTTTCTCCGTAACACTTATCGCCACCTAACAGACTATACGGTATGCTTTTTTATTTTGCCTGTTATCTGTCTCCTGTCACTATCATGTGAGCTCTGTGCAGGCGGGATGTTTGGCTGCCTTGTTTACTGACATATCTGTAGTGCCTGGAAGCATCTGGAAGGTGCTCAGTAAGGATTTGTTGTCTGGGTGAGTGCGTGTGTTACATTGTACTGTAGCCAAGTGTTTATATATCTGTGCTACCACGAAGCTTGTGAGCTTTGACCGCAGAAGGGCTGCTTCTCCATTTTTTATTTCTTTTTTTTTCATATGGGGGTACAGATTTTAAGGTTTCAATAAATGCCCTTCCCCCCCCCCCACAAGTCTGAGTCTCCAGCCATGACCATCCCCCAGACGGTGCACATCTCACTCATTATGTATGTGTATACCCGCCCCCTCCCCCCTCCCACCTGCCCAATACCCTATTACTGTAGTACCTATGTGTCCACTTAGGTGCTGCTCGGTTAATACCAGTTTGCTGGTGAGTATATGTGGTGCTTGTTTTTCCATTCTTGGGATACTTCACTTAGTAGTATGGGTTCCAGCTCTCACCAGGAAAATATAAGATGTGCTATATCACCGTTGTTTCTTAGAGCTGAATAGTACTCCATGGTATACATATACCACATTTTATTAATCCATTC
>VSMD01124293.1:0-46735 GCA_008750895.1 Mirza zaza
ACTTAGCCTTTCTGACAGTCCATACCTTGCTTTGTGATCTCGGGGGAGCTACATGTTTCCTGTCCTCCCCCAACCTACTCCTGTTTTCAGTATCAGTTTTTTCTGAGAAGAAAAAAATGTATAAAGGTAGAAACACTGATTTCAAAGTCAGGCTTACATTTGAATGGCAGAGACTTAATAGCTATGTGACCGTTCCAAAACTCTTTCACTTTATAAAATGAGCCCACTAATACCTATTTCATTAAATGGGACAATGCAAAACATCTAGATTCTAGATCAATATTTGGCACATAAAGTGTACGGAGTGTTCTTTCCTTTTTCCAAAGGAAAACATAAATTTCAAAGGGAAAATTAAGTAGGACAATTTAGCTTTTGCAAAGACCCTATCCATAAAAATATATCTATGTCACTATAATATCAAGGGGAAGCTGTTTTTTCTCAACCAAAGAATGGGTTTTCTTAAGAAGTTAGTAAAGTTTAAAAGACCAACATTCTGATTTTAAAATAAAGTCAAAATTCTAACACTACATATTTCTACTCTACTGTACTGAATTCCAAGTCTAGTTTTCCTTTAGTCATGAAATGTAGCATAAACATTGTTGAGACCTATCCAATGGAAGCCTTACCCTACTAAATTCACCATTTATTTCCTAGAGTGAGAAGGGAGTATACATACATAAAACCAAAGAAATACCCCCAACTCTGCTTTGCTTTGATTCTGCCTACTCTAGGTCTTTTCTGAAACAATTATTTTCTACATTTTTTGAATAGTAATACAAGTATATAATATCAAACTCCAAAAAATACATTAAAAAGCAACCAAGTTTCCCTCAGAGATCCATCTTTACAAAGATTTTTTTCTGCATGGTCAAGCAAATACAAACATAAATATACAGGCACAGCTGTATACCTACAGAATATACTCTTAAAGTTTCACAGTAGAATGTCTTAGTTTTAATACCAGAACTAAAATAATGTTCATCTCTCTCAACACATTTTCAGCCGATAATTTTATATAGTAAAGTTTTAATGTTTCAATCTCAAAAACTTATACAATGTTCTTAAAAAGATGAGTGAGAAATCTGGAAACACATTCCAAATAAAATATAGAACTTTGAAAAAGCTACTTCAGTATCAACAAAAGGGATGTACACATTACTGCACAAAAAGCAACTGTGTGTTAATAACCATAACAATTACTTATTAATCAGGAAGAAAGGCTTAAGTATTTTATATCCTAAATTTTTAAAAAATTTTACCCATAGGCGGCTTTCTATGTCAGTTGTTTTGAAAATTAGTTAAAAATTGGACTTGACATACAATCCATTTAAAATAATGGAAACAGATTCCCAGGTAAGGTTTTCACACAGAAAGTCTGATTTTCAGGAACAAAATACTGATTTTAAGCGGGAGATGCATATACCTATAGATTTATTCCCATTTAACACAAATGTTAGTTTACACGCTGTTCTGCACCTTGTTTTCACTTAATATGTTAGAAGTTTACACGCTGTTCTGCACCTTGTTTTCACTTAATATGTTAGAAATTGTTCTATGCATATTGAGTACATTCCAAACTACTTCAGTCCTTTTAAAGCTGCATAGTTTCCCTTTACACCATTTTAGTATTCTATTTTTTCAAACTTAAAATGCCATTAACCATAAAACACATTATTTTATGTATCACTAAGAAATTTAAAAGCTGCCAATTATAAAACTATAATACCACTGATAAGTTGCATCTGATTTTAGCTTTATTAAAATACAAAAAAGATGTCTTAGAATCAATGACATGTGGTGGACTGTTTTGTCTTTTGTTATATTAATTATATATTAATCTTTGATATAATGAATATCCTCAATCATACATTATTTTTTGCATTACAAGAATTTAAGTTTAGGCTAGATAATTAGAATTGGTGGATTCAAGGATACATGCATTTTAATTTTTATCTAAATTATTCTCTGTGGTGGTTTTACCAATTTATATTCTCATTGTTATAACATAACTAACTACCTGTTTTCCCATAATCTGACTAGGCTAATTTTTTTTTTTTATCTTTTCCTATTCAAGTGATTATCTCGTAGTTTAATAAACACATCTCTTACTACAAGAAGGGTTCAGAATATTTTCCTATGTTTAAAGACCATCTGCATTACTTTTCTGTACATAGTGTTCATCTACCCTTTTCTATTTACTTTGTATACTTTGTGATAAGTATTTCTCAAACTGATAAATACATGAAGAAAAGTCCTTAGCTTATGAGATATCACAGATATGTTTTTTGACTCAGTTTATGATGTAATACAGCCAAATTTATCCTTTTCTTAATGGCTTCGAGGTTTTGGGTTAAACTTGGAAAAGCTTTTCTAACTCAAAAATTATTTTAAAAATAATTCTACTATTGCTCATCTTAATAATTTTTTTTTTTTTGGTAAGAAATGGGGTCTGGGCCAGGCGCGGTGGCTCACGCCTGTAATCCTAGCACTCTGGGAGCCCGAGGCAGGAGGATTGCTCAAGGTCAGGAGTTCAAAACCAGCCTGAGCAAGAGCGAGACCCCGTCTCTACTATAAAAATAGAAAGAAATTAATTGGCCAACTAATATATATAAAGAAAAAATTAGCCGGGCATGGTGGCACATGCCTGTAGTCCCAGCTACTCGGGAGGCTGAGGCAGGAGGATTGCTTGAGCCCAGGAGATTGAGGTTGCTGTGAGCTAGGCTGACGCCACGGCACTCACTCTAGCCTGGGCAACAAAATGAGACTCTGTCTCAAAAAAAAATAAAAAAAATAAAAAGAAATGGGATCTGGCTGTGGCACCCAGGCTATAATGCAGTGGTGTAATCATAGCTCACCGCAGTCTCAAACTCCTGGGCTCAAGCAACCCTCCTGCCTCAGCCTCCCAAGTAACTGGGACTACAGGTGGGTGCCACCATACCAGGCTAAGTTTTCTATTTTTGTAGAGAAGGGCATCTTTTTCTTGCTCAGCCTGGTCTTGAACTCCTGAGCTCAAGCGATCCTCCCGCCTCAGCCTCCCCAAATGCTAGTATTACAGGAGTGAGCCAGTCCAGATCTTATATTTCTAAATGTTGTCAACACACTGTCTTCATACCCTATACCAACTACTTTTACACAAAAATAAATGAGAATCCCTACTTTCAAGGAGCTTGAAGCAATCTGTCACCTAAATATTCAGAATGATCACATACTTAATTTTAAGCATGAAAGGAATATATAGAAGTAAAACATGGTCCTTGGTCTCAAGAAACCTTCAAAGGTCTATTCAGTTAAAAAAAGCAAGACTTGGGGGACTGGAAAATAAACCCGAAGATCAGGAATCATATCTTATTCACTCTGTCTATGTCTTATGCTATTAATGCCTGGTATAAGTAGAATATATTGTTTTGTCAGTAAATATTTGCTGGTTGTCTAAATGTATTGATTGAATCTTCTAGATAGGGTGAAATATGAAATAACATCAGAACCCATTCATTTTTCCCAGGGGCTGAGCTTTTGTTTGCGACCAAAGAAGGAGCCATGTCATCAAATAACCCTTAGACAAGGTAACAAAGAAAGCTCAGGCACCATTTCCGGGCTACATCTACTGACTAAATGTACTTTATAGCAAAATAAAGATTTGGAGCTACAGTCCATTATATTTCAAACCTGCCAGAAGGTTATAAAACAATTTCCAGAACCAAATCCAGTCTAACTGCCACAAAATACAACTATCACTCACTGTTGCTTAATTCTAAATTAAACACATCCTTTGCCTCTACAATAAGCAATTGTCCATAATGTTTCACATCAACAGGGCTTTCTTTATGTTGTTTCCTTCAGATACCTTGTCAATATATCTTTTCTACTATAGGTCTTTTATTTTTAAATACTATCATTAATCTGCCATATACGACAGAAGTTCTTTTTTTAAAACTTCTAAAATATTTTTTCTTTTCATCTTGCATAAAATTCTGAAATATTTAATAAAAACTAAGGGAGAACAAAAGGTAATAATAAGAAAATTTGGCTGGGTGCGATGGCTCGCACCTATAATCCAAGCACTTTGGGAAGCCAAGGTGGGAGGATCACTTGAGCCCCGGAGTTCCTGGAGTTCAAGACCAGCCTGAGCAAGAGCGAGACCCTGTCTGTACAAAAAAGAGAAAAGTTAGTGGCATCACATAAGCCCAGGAATATGAGGTTGCAGTGAGCTACCGTGATGCCACTGCACTCTAGCCCAGGAGACAGAGAAAGACCCTATCTCAAAAAAAGGAAGGAAGGAAGAGAGGAAGGGAGGAAAGGTTCAAGTACAAAAATAAACCCAGTTTTCAAAGTATAACTTTATATCCTCTGACAGATAACTTCATTCCGAGCCAGCATGCCCTATTCCCCAATCTATCCGGTGACAAGATACATGCACTGGAGCCCCAAGGACTGGAACTGTTTGCAAAAGGTTTGCATGAATGGAAATAATTTTTAAAACTTTGACAAAAAAACCCCAAAGAGACTAGGTTTAAATTTTAGTAGATGCTTGCATGTTATATATGTTAGAGAGTCCTAAACTCAAATAAATGCAAAGAGCATACAAAGTGTAAGCCTAGAAATTACATGCAGTGACTAGTTTACAAAATACCAAGAAGGCATTATCACTTACACTGGGAGCAACAGGACTTTCCTCAGTGGTTATTTATAGCAAAGGTTTAATACAGTCAAAGAAATCTGTCATAAATTGCCTCAATATGCCATAAATGTGGTTATATTCTAGGTCAAATCGTGTGGGTGTTACAGAAAGAGCTACATGAAAGAAACCAGTATGATGCCTGTATACTGTTGAATCTGACACTAAGAAATAGCGAGCCATTTATAAAACAAACTTGACCATCAATATTGGAAACAGAATAAGGTGCCATTCTTTTTGAAAGGTAAAGAGCCATTTAAAACAGATGGACTTCATACCAACACGGTGAATATATTTAACACTACTGAACTGTACATTTAAAAATAGTTAAGAAGGTAAATTTTGTTATTTTTTTAACCACAATTTTTTAAAAATCTTCAAATGTGCTTCAAATTTCTCTTGTATTTTTCCTTTTTTTTTTTTTTGAGACAGAGTCTCGCTTTGTTGCTCGGGCTAGATTGAGTGCCGTGGCATCAGCCTAACTCACAGCAACCTCAAACTCCTGGGCTCAAGCAATCCTCCTGCCTCAGCCTCCCGAGTAACTGGGACTACAGGCATGCACCACCATGCCCGGCTAATTTTTTCTTTTATTATTAGTTGACTAGCTAATTTTTTCTATTTTTAGTAGAGACGGGGTCTCGCTCTTTCTCAAGCTGGTCTCGAACTCCTGAGCTCAAGCAATCCTCCTGCCTCAGCCTCCCAGAGCTAGGATTACAGGTGTGAGCCACTGCGCCTGGCCATTGTATTCTTAAATGAATAACAGATTTGAGTTGAGTGCTTACTATATATGCCCATTACCATGGAGATGCAGGTAAAATATGAATAAAACTTAATTTCTCTTTTCAAGAAGCTCAAAGCTTAAAGAGAACGAAAATTCTAAAGTCTTCTTAAAAACAAAAATTAGTAACAACTTTGGATCATCCAAAGTAGGTGAGTATCCATTTACCTATCCTTTTTAAAAACTCTCTCCCCCACCCCCTCCCTCTCTGCAAGTTCTAGTTGTACTTTGAAGTCTCTGATGCTTAAACTGAAAAGTCTTGGGATTCAAACAGATTTGCTAGCCCTTATGAAACTCGCCCATCCTGTGTGGCTAAACAGAGTAACAATCAACAATATTCCTGGGCATCCTTGAATAGAATGGGTCTTTCAAATTGGAGGGAAGAGTAAATTTAGTCTCATGACCTCCTTCTGAGCAATCATCTCCACTCAATTCAATACAATCCAACTATGCAAAACACTGGGACAAATTCTATGTAAAAACCATCTCTATTTCAATCCTGGTTACCCTATCTCTTTTCTGGACTCCATAAAATCTGTGGTCTATGCTATATAAATTGTTCTTAGTCATAAAGTATTCTTTGTATTGCTTGCAAAGAGTCCTTGTGCCACTTGGAAAACAAGTTTAAAGCTAATCAAATCTATCTCCCCAAAAGAATAGGTTATTGCTTAGTAATAAATATTCAATCAAAATATATTTATTGAGCATCTCCTGTGTGTCACCACTGAACAGAATTTGCAGCAGTACAATTTTAATGACTGAAATGTCCTATTTCATGCCTTGTCTGCTTGTTCATCTTAACATACTGGTATTGATTAGACTTCCACATTCAAATTGTGAAAATCCATTTCCAAAATTCAAAGAATTAGTCAACTGTAGCACACCTCTCCCAAAAAATCCCCTTAAACAATGAGACCTTCCATGACCAGATGTATTTAAAGGCACAATGATTCCCCATCATTTCTGAGGTAGCAGTCACATCACATCTGCAAAAAACAAACAGTATCTCTTCAATTTGAGAGAGCTAAAAGTGAATGTAGTTGGTTGGTTTCCATCCAACAAAAAGTCAGAAGCAGAAATATTAGTATTCTATTTTTATCCAAATGACTGGTAAAGTTAAACGGAATAATAAATACAATGGAAACTTTAAGCCATACATTTTCCAGAGCTTGATCTGAACCCTAGAAATGGCTCCTCTGCTCAGAGAGTTCTAGGAAATCTCTGCTTTCATTTATGTCTCCAGTGGGTTAATTTTCACTAAAGAGCAAAAAAGCCGGGGCAATCACCAGCTTCGAGGAGAATTTAGAAGGATGAAAGTTAAAATCTGCTGTTGAATGATTCTCTTTATATTACTGAAGCCACAATACAACATCACTAAATGGCACAAAGAAAGCACATTCTGTTACTATGTATTCGTTTTACTCCACCCATCTATCTCCTCCACCAAAAAAATTTAAAAATGGTTGAGCCACACAAAATATGTTCGACTTGAAAGTTTTAATGACATAGCAGCTTACTCTTGCAAATTACTGGCAAATATGGAGGTTTAACAGAGACTTAAAATATGGCTATAGGAAAAACAGACTATTCTAGGGAGGAGAAGGCAGGGGGGGAAAACCCAAACACTTTTTAAAAAGACAACAAATAAACTCAGGTATAAGATCTGAATCAGAAATGTAGTTTTCTTTCTTTCTTTTTCTTTGGTAAATTTTAAAAACTTACCCTGAAGAGATTTTCCCAATCCCTGGCCCAGCTTCCACCCATGTTTCTGGAGTAAGCGGTGTCCAATATTATCCTGACAGATAGAACAGAGAGACAAACCAAAAATATTCCAATAATATATTCTTCCCTTCCTAGTGACATTTAAACAAGTGATGAGCAAGAGATAATTCTACAAATATGCATGCAAAAGGTGCTAATAATAGGGTAAAATGTGCCCAATAAAAGGGACATTAATGTAAAAAGAAATGCTGGCTAGTATTTTATATGAAAAGAACATATGGGGGTAAGGGACCTTTCTGATGGTGTGCTGGGCAACTTTTATACATAACACTTTAAAAAGGAGAAAAAAGGGAAGGGGAAAAGGGTAGAATACATTTATGAAGTTTTAAAACTAACATTAAAAAGCATAAGATCAAGGTACTTATACAGTCATATCCACCACCTAAACAGCACCACTTTAAGATTTTTTTTTCAAAAAGAAAATCTACATTGTGTTTTAGTTATTTTGTTTATGTGTCAGGCTTTCATGATACATAGGAAGGTGTAAGTGTAAGACTGCCCCACCACTAGAAATGAAAAAACAATCAGAGCAAAATCCAGGCTAGACTTGATTGGTTTTTTTTATATATATAAATATATATAATATAAATATTTAACTAGCATGCAGCCAATATTAAACTGAAAAAACAGTGAGGTTAGTAAAACAAGAAATTAAGTTGATTAAACAGAAAAATAAAATGAGCTCAAGCACAGACTGAGTGATGCATTTCAACATGTAGTCTAACAAAAATGCTAAGATGTTAGAATGAAACAGGCCTAGCAATAAGTTAACAGTAAAGAACCATTAGTGCATGTAGGGGGGAAAACCAACATACATAATGTCTCATCTTCCCAGGAGGACACTGGAAAAGGCATTTCAATGTAAATTGTATGAAAAAAACACCAGAAACAACAATTAAATATCAGCGTTTATTTAAGGGGTTAAGGTATCAAAAACATCTGCAGCCCTTTGTCCAAGTCTTTGCTTTTTATAGTTATTGTGAAGCACCAAGAAGATAAAGCTAAAACAATTACTGTTAACAGAGAAAATGTCATCCAAAGGCAACACTGAAAAAATCCCAAACACAAAGTATTTTGTATGTATTAAAATGTAATTTATAGTATAATCTGGTATTACCATTTGAAAATTAAGCTAACAAAACCACAAATCTCTGCATTAAAACCAAGTATCTCGGTCTAGGCATATTGGCCCATGCCTGTTATCCTAGCACTTTGGGAGGCTCAGGCAAGAGGGTCATTTGAGGCCAGGAATGTGAAGTTGCAGTGAGCTATGATGATGCCACTGCACTTTAGCCCAGGGAACAGAGCAAGACCCTGTCTCAAACAAAACAAAACCCTAAGTATCTTTCATATTAAACTGTCTTCCAATTCCATACTTAATGATAAAATGCTCTCTGATGTCACAGAGGAAAAACATCATTTTACTGTGATTTTCTCTGACAGGGAGTTAGAGGACTATTAAGCCTGCCCAATACTTTTTTTTGTTGTTGTTTTGAAAAAAGGACAAGTTTATGATGGCATGCAAACTAGAAAACCAGGCTGAGCAGGTGATTATTCATCACTGGAGGGAAAATCAGGACACTTTGTAAAAAACAAAAAGGCAAAGTATAATGAAAAAGTTGTTTCTAAAATAAAACATATTTTTTAAATATATATATAATCATTATAGAGCAAAAAAGTTCACTACAAATTACTTCTGCTAAGAACTGAAATAATTAGCAACATTATGGTACGTGTAATCCCAAGTGATGACTTCTACATTATTAGACATCACAAAAATTTAATCCAACAGTGTTGCAGCTGCTAATGCTTCACGCCTTCTCCTCTCCCAATTGAACTGCCAGTAAAAGCATTCCCTTATTTAGTGTCTTAACTATTTACAAATAACTTTATTATTAAAAAAAGATTAAAAGTCTTAATATAAGTAATGTTAGCAGAAAATGGAAAGGTAAAGAGGCCCTTATTTTACTACTATAAAAACAAACTTACCTGTACATAAAATCCTTATTTCATATCATAATTCCTATAACTGAGTAATTCTGGAAAGGATAGGGATAGCAAAATGATTCTAAGAGCATATGGTTGATTAAGTTATTGTTTGATCTCTTAACAGACTAATGTAACTATACTTGGCATGAAGATTTAGGTATTAAACAATGCTGACAAAAATTGTTGCTCCCACCCCATTTTGGTTTTGGTTTTTTGTTCTAAAGAAAACTATCTTTCACTAAGTGGAGATGAGACATTATGCTGACTGTGTTATATTATGAATGCACTAAAATAAACAGACAGATGAAGCAGTATGCTATTTCCAAAAGCAGTGCAAGTGGAGTGAAAGCATTTCCATACGAACCTGGCTTTAAAAACTGGGCTGTCAAAAGAACAGTTAAATGTAACACAAAGTAAGAAACTGTCCAATCACTAATGGTCGTTTTTTTTTTTTTGTCTTGTTTTCAATTCACTGCTTGCAAGTAATGTATTTATTAAAGAAGACTGAAAGCATAAGTAAATTCACGAGTCAAGACCAGCTGAGAGATTCAAGAGCAGCATGTTGTGACTGACAACAGTGAAAGGAAAAGCAAATGTTAAAGGGAGAGGGAGAAAAAAAGAAAACTTTAGGGTTGGTTATACACATTAGCACCACTTTTACAAAACCACTCAAGAGGATAGCTGTCACCTTTTCAGAAAAAAGCTATTGATACAAAATGGTAATGGCATTTCTCTTCCAAAACTTGAAGTTCATTAATTAAATCCACTTTCCCAAGTATGAATAGGCATTGAAATGTTGGTGGCTATATTAAAATATTTAACATGCCACTCTAAGCCCTTCCGATTATAATAAAGGCAACAGAAACAATAGACACGTCTCCCAGAATTTCTTCCCATCACCAACTTCTTAGAGTAAATGAATGACTAATACAAAAAATCTAGATCATTCCTATCACTTCAAACTACCTGCCTTTGGAGGAAAAAAGGCAGTTCTGTGACTCTGCAAAAAGGGCTAGTATTCAGTATGGTCCCCTTTCCTACCAAAGAAAAGAAAAATGGTTTTATAAACACTCATCGAAAACTCAGTAGGCTTAAGGAGGATGGGTAACACAAGTAAGACACACCAAAATAACTTATAACAAAGTAGAACAAACCAGACTTGTCTACCTCTGAAATGATGAAAACTTTCACTGCACAACCACAAGGAACTCAATCACCCACCTGTAGAAAATAAGCCATCTATTCTGTTTAGAGTTGTGATTTTTGCCAATTATTCTCATAGATGCTATTTATAACAGTAAGGTGGCACAAGTAACTTTTCGCTCACACAAGTAATTTAGACAATGAACACTAAATTTACTTCTAAAATAGTAACTAAAAAAAAATTTTTTTTTAAATAGTAACTCTGAAATCAGTCACTATTACCAGTGGTTATAAATCTTTAACTTTTGGTTTTTAAATACAATATATAATCTGGGGTTTAACACATTGCCACATTAGAAAACATTTTATTTTCCTTGGGGTCATGGTGTTTTATTACAAAAACAGAATAAAAACTTGGAAAACAAAACAATCTGTCCTCATTTAATGAAAATGGGTTTTTTTTGTTTTTATTTCGTTTTTTACTGTTTTCTGTGCTTGCATCATATGCAACTTGAAAAACAGTTCTCCACGCTACCATGGTAAAGAGAACTGTGACTTACATATGCTTCACGAGGCCCTGGGCTCAAAACTAGTGTGAGTTAAGGCCGGGCACCTTAATCCCAGCACTCTGGGAGGCCAAGGTGGGTGGATCGGTGGGTGGATAGTTTGAGCTCAGGAGTTCAAAACCAGCCTGAGCAAAAGCGAAACCCCATCTCTACTAAAAATAGAAAGAAATTAATTGGACAGCTAAAAGTATATAGAAAAAATTAGCTGGGCATGGTGGTGCATGCCTGTAGTCCCAGCTACTTGAGAGGCTAAGGCAGAAGGATTGCTTGAGCCCAGGAGTTTGAGGTTGCTGTGAGCTAGGCTGATGGCAAGGCACTCTAGCCCGGGTAACAAAGTGAGACTCTGTCTCAAAAACAAAAAAAAACCAAAACAAAACTAGTGTGAGTTAAATACAACTCACCTGGCAGTTAATGTGTTAATTATAATCTCATACAACCAAAAACAACTTATGGAAATTTTTTTCTTTTATAAAGTAATCTGGTTTATAACTAACAAAGATACATGATAGTGGTAGGCTGTTTATAATTTAAATGTACGTGGAAGAATTGTGAGGAAATTCTAATTTTAAATTAATAAGGCAACTGATTTTGACCAAGAGTGGGAAGCAAAAAGCTGATTTTCTACATAATTCATAAAGAGTTCCCATCTATTTGTTACTCTCTCTGCTCAAGACACCAAAATGGTGGCAGTGTAGTATGTTCTTTGGCTGCAAATGAAGTTCTAATTCTGGTTAAACCATAAAGCTGAGCTGAAAATCTAAACTTTTTTCACCTAGATTACCTCAGTTGGCCTTTATTCATTTTTTCTTGTTTCTGCTCTAAAATGTTACATTTTATCCTTTGTTCCTGTCTATTAAACGTGAAAGAGGGATATAATTTTTAAATGGGAAGACCTTTGAAGGCAAGAAATGTATATTATAAACTACCTATATGCTGAAAATATCAGCAATTAAAAATACCTCATTAACTGTTTCAGCTATTCCTCAACATTTTTATTATTTAAATATCAACTAGAAACTTTCCCAGGAACACCTCTCTGCTCCATGAAGCTGTATACCACCAGAGTAACAATGACCATTTTGGCAACAGCACCACTAATTTATATGATGGGAGCCTGCCAAAACACAGATAAAATTTATTTTATTGTATGGAGATGACTACAAGTTTTTATAGTAGGAAACAAAATATCACATATGAAGAGAAAACTATAACTACAGGTATGTCAATGAATAGATGAATATTAATTCCATACTGAATTTTCTTTTAGTTGACAGCCACGTTCAATTTATACCATTTATCCCATTTTCAACAGTGACAAAAATCTAAGTCTCTTGAGTGGATTGTAAGCTTTGCTGATTGTGTATTAAAGATTCTATAAGCAAGAACCAAATGCTACTAGGTGAACCCATGCAAACAACAAGTTGTAAAAAGTCCCAAAACAAAAAAATCTATAGCTTACTACAGATGACACAATGAGGACTAGAGAGAAAAGCCATATAGTAATGCTACACCATTCAGCTCCAAGAAGCACAATATTTATAGTGCAGTCCACATATGGTCACTGCTAAATATCAAATCAGCAGTCTTACAGAGTTACAGTTTGGAACTAATGGAGTCCACAGATCTAAACAGATATGCAACATGACAAAACCCAAATATACAAATACTTCTAAATCCCTAGATGACAAAACTAAACATCAGCGACTGGAGTTTGAAAACTTACACTAATTTTTAAAACCTGTTCCGTTAACCTGACAACTATAAATACAGGATTTTGATCAGGTACAGCAGAGACCAACTAATGGTTGATGGGTAGCTGTACTTTCAACTGCAAAAATGACAACATATTTTAAGTCAATGATGCAGGCATTTTGCCTTCTATGTAGCTTAAAATCATTCTTTCATCTGATTTCTCATCTTCTAAGTCTGATAAAGGTCATGATGGACCATAAATAACATCGACCAATTCTTGAAACTATAATGGAATCCTAGCCTGGACTATGGCTGTAGATCAAGCTTTCTAAATATTTTATCTTTAAGTATGTGGAGGTCAGAATTATATTGGCTAGGACCTAAAAATCTCTTAAAGCAATAATTACTTTTAAAATTCTAGTTCAAAAAGTTTTTGTGATAAGGATAAAATGTTAACACTTTCCAACTTCTCTTTAATTCAGATAATCAAGCTGTCTAGCAATTCTTTCATAATTTTCTTAGAAAGGTGGTCAATTCTTGAGCAGAAATCTTATTAAAAGATATATGGTTGGTTGAAATAGAGAAGGAAAAATAAAACTTTAAAACAAATATTACTAAATACTTTACAAATGATGGATTTTGATGTGTTTTCAACAATTGCCTACTGAAATTGAAATACTTGTATCATCTCACTAACAAATCTAGGCTTTAGAAGTCCACTAAAAGCATAATACGTTAATATATCTTTGTTTTTCATTTCCCATCCTGTTGGTTTGCATCAAATTTACCCTACTACAAAACAAAAAGACCTTAATCCTATACTCACAATAACCCTTCACACAGGCATATTCTTGGCACAAACCTGTGCAGAGACTTCCACGGTTACCAGCTGCTGCAGATTACCTTTGTTAAAAAAAAAAAAATGACTAGACCTTTAGCTCCTGCAATGATCTGTAGACTCCCAAAGCTGCATATTTCCAGCCACTTTTGAGTTGCATGCTGTAGCAAAACAGTCAGCACCTCTCAATAGATATTGCTGCAGAGAAAGATTTTAATTCAGCAGACTCTTTACTGTGTTAGAAGCAACGCCATTTCCCCCTAAGAACAAAATAGCTCAATATAGCCAGCCAGCCATATAATTCATTATTTACTTATTATTTGGTGGGCATTCCTGAGGTGATAGGGGACTTATTTTCTTGGAAGGGGCATCAGTGGGGGAAAAGGGAACACTATCCTAATTTTATGCCAACCATTATAGGAGTTTCTTTTAAAACTTTAAATTATCCACAAATGATTAGGTAGCAGAAATAAGATCCCTCCTATCTTGTGTGTCCTACTTCTATCTAACACAATGTAGGCTATGAAGTTCTTTCTACTACTACCTAAACTACCACTTAACAAATAATGCATATATTTATTTGTTTCAGGAGTAAATTTTAACTAGAAGTATAATTTATTAATATAATATACATTTCTAAGCATACATTTATTTATAAGAAAATTAAATATCCAGTCTGAGTACTATACCATTTGCTATTTTAAATGGAAAAGACGCACTATTTAATGAATAAGGCATATGTCAAGTCTACTCCTATCCATTGAGATTACTCAACAATGATTTTTCTCAATCAGACTGTTTCTTTTTTTTTTTGAGACAGAGTCTCTCTTTGTTGCCCAGGCTAGAGTGCGTGCCATGGCATCAGCCTAGCACACAGCAATCTCAAACTCCTGGGCTCAAGCAATCCTCCTGCCTCAGCCTCCCGAGTAACTGGGACTACAGACATGCGCCATCATGCCCAGCTGATTTTTTCTGTATATATATTAGTTGGCCAATTAATTTCTATTTTATAGTAGTGACGGGGTCTTGTTCTTGCTCAGGCTGGTTTTGACTCCTGACCATGAGCAATCCGCCCGCCTCGGCCTCCCAGAATGCTAGGATTACAGGCGTGAGCCACCACGCCCGGCCAATCAGACTGTTTCTGATAGTGTTCTTCCTATGATACGTGATGGAAAAAATCCTGGACACTGTGAGAGGTAAAATAGCATTATTCTCATGTGCCACAGGAATGAGTGTTCTAAAAATCTTTCAACATAGCCCTAAAAGAGAGAGTTAAAAATGTTAAATATTTAATTTAGTGATTTTTAAAAATCTTTGTTGAGTATAGTAATAATGAATACTCGGCTGCAAATTTAGTCTAATTAAATTTCCTGGTACTGTCAAGTCAGTATACCTACAAAACTATAGCTTGTATAAGAATATTAACTAACCATGCACCTGGCACAATATGGTATTGGGGCCTTGCTTCTGACAATTCTGTTCTTAAACTTCGACCACCCAAAAAAATATTTAAAGTGGAAAAATTAAATTATTTTTCAAGTACAAGATACTAATCTAACCTACAGATTTCACTACAAAATTCTGCCTTGTGATAATCCACAAGATAATGTGGAACAAGGCACAAACTTCAGTGATTTTTAAGTTAGCAAAGTGGGCGTGGCATTTTCTCCTTATGTCAAAACACAAAACTGGACATTCAGCAAAACATCAAATGTGAATTCTCCCTCTGCAGCATTATCACATGCGTCATCAAGTACTGCCATGCCTAAGTCTAGCATCATGCCAGCACATTAAGACAGAAAGTACTATATGCAGTGTTCACTGGACCAGAAGGACAGAAATAAGAAGGGGAGTTGGGGGAGAAAGAAACCCTAGAGAAGAAATTAAAAAAAGGCAGACCGTGCAATACAAACCAGATCATGGCTGCTTAGCTAATATGGGCCAACTGCTGTGGAAGAAAAATGTCGAACACCCCAAGTTGTGTAAATTTCTATAAACATCTAAACACACACACAAACACACACAACACCAACCTAATTAGGAACATAAATATATGTTGATCCTTTACTATGTTACAATTTTGAAAACAAACACTAAAGTTAAAATATCTGTGCTCTCTAAATTGCCTTTTTATTTTCCTTAGGAAAAAAAAATAATGTTTCTTAAAGGGGGAGTGGGGATTGTCTTGACTGTTACAAAGATTAAGATTCCTTCTTTGACTTTTTCCCCCATTCAAGTTTTACCAATAACTCAACTGAAACCCTTATAAAATATGTATACAATCACAAATATTAAATGCTGACAATGACAAGTTTAGACATTTTAACAATGGACTGTGTTATTTTAAAATAATGTATTTTTCAAAATGAAAATGTTTAAAAATTAAGAAGATTTTTAAAAATCAAGAGCCATGTAAATAAATCTCTTTGTTCTATTGCTTGATATCATTGATGTCTAAAACTAAGCAGTTGAAAAGATAGAAATAAACAACTTTTGACAAAAACCAGACATTTCTTAAACAATAGAGACCAAGTTTACCATGTTTCACAAGAGTCTGGTAAATAAAACATATTATTTCTTAACTGTTTCTAATGGAACATTTCATACATGAGTATATTGCCCAGGAAAAGTGAACCTATTAAAGGATCAAAATACATTTCACTCCTTTATTTAATTACAAAAACATTAAACTTAAACTTGCTATCTTTAATGGAATATCAATATGGGCCAAATAGATATTTTTCTATAAAATTCTAATTTGTTTCTAGATTATTTTTGGACTGATTCCTCAACATATTAAATATTAGATTATATCCAAAACTATATCTGATTACTGTAGGGCATGCAAGAAAATAGCTCTAAACTGTACTATCAGTTACTAATAAATTTAACTTCATTCACATCAAGTGTCACACGAACACTACCTAACTGGCTAAGACCCCAAATTAAGCACTGATCATCTTACCGATTCTATAGGCTTGTCAAGTGATGCTTGTTCAATTTCCAAGTGTCCTTCTTCATATTGATCAAAGTGATTACCCTGAAAAAAGACAATTACAGTTATTTTTCAAAAATAATTGTAAAATTATTAATATCCTAACCAAACTAGGGGTTATTTTTAACCCTTTTTTAAACCTAAAAGGAGACTCTACAATCATTCTTCAGTAGACAATCAAAACTGCACAGCAAATTCAGACTTTTTAAAAATCTGTAAGAACAACTTATTAGGAAGGTAAAATCAGTAATCTGAACTCTTCTTCCCCTCAAAAGTGTTGAAACTGTAAACCAAGACAATATCAACCATTTGGGATATCAATTCTTTCTCAGACTGACTACATTAGGAACACTGCAGAATCTTAAAAACAAAGGGCCATGCTGTTTTACTTTCATAAACAACATTGTACTGGATTTTTTTTTTTGAGACAGTCTCACTCTGTTGCCCAGGCTAGACTGCTGTCACGTCAGCTTAGCTCATAGCTATCTCAAATTCCTGGGCTCAGGCGATCTCCTGCCTCAGCCTCCAAAGTAGCTGGGACTACAGGCATGTGCCACCATGCCCAGCTAATTTTTTCTATATATTTTAAGTTGTCCAGCTAATTTCTATTTTTCAGTAGAGATGGGGTCTCGCTCTTGCTCAGGCTGGTCTCGAACTCCTGAGCTCAAACAATCTGCCTGTCTCAGCTTCCCAGAGTGCTAGGATTATAGGCGTAAGCCACCGCTCCCGGCCTGTACTGAATTTTTTTAAAGGCTGGCAAGAGGATGTATTGAATTTTTAATACTAAAGAAAATAAGTCACAATAGAAGAAAGCAAATAAAATCTATAATACTGTTCAGTTGATAACATTATTTTTAACTAAAACTGCTAAAACATTCAACTTAAAATGATCAATTGCTACCACTCAGGTTTCCAAGGAATTAAAAAACAACCTCTCAACAGTTTCCAAATGCAACTATTCTTCAAGATGATCTACCAAGCAAGATAAACATGCCTGTATAATGCAGTATTTGGTCATAATCAAGCAAGCTGTCACTTAACTCAAATATGTCAAAACAGTTTAACAAATGACATTTTATCATAAATATTAGGTCTCCCTCACCAGACTATGAAATCCTTAAGGACAAGAACTGAGTCTTGTTTATCTCTTACAAACCTAATAACTTAATATGGTGGCTAAACATTAGAGGACAATTAAGTACTAAAATTGTGTGGCAGTGATGAAGTATTTCTGGAACTATTAGGTTACTGAGTATGAAATGTCCAATTTCCTTAAGTACTAAGTTTGACAGTTATTATCTCTGACATTTCAATTTGACACTTCTTGTTTTATTTTTATTATGAAGATACATCCTCAGTCTTTCAAATGCACTCATTGTTTGGCTTGTGATTATCTTTCAAAATTTTTATACAGCAACTTCTGTGATCATGAATAAGTAAAAACTTGGTGTTATTTTCAAATAGGAATTCCACTGTGGAACCAATGCAGTGCAGACAGCTGGACATATCAACGAAGTGTTTGAGACGGATGTGGCTAATGAACGCACAGTACATCAATGGTCTAAGAAGTTTCATTCTGGTGATTTTAATCTTGAAAATGAGCTGCGTGGGAGACCTGACACCAAGGTGGATAACGATGATCTGAAAGTTGTAGTGGAAGTGAATCCGTCTCAACCTATGCGTGAATTAGCAGCAAGGTTTGACGTTACTATTCCAGCAAAATTGGACCATTTGAAACAAATCAGCAAGGTAAAGATAATGGATAGATGGGTTCCGCATGAATTAAATGAGCATAAGAAGAGAAAGTCTCAAAGCTTGCCTTTCCTTGCTGTCACGACATAAAGGCAAACCATTTCTACACCGCATTGTTATGTGTGATGAAAAGTGGATTCTTTTTGACAATTGCAAGTGTTCAGCACAATGGTTAGATAAAGATGAAGTGCCAAAACATAGTCCAAAACCAAATACTCATCAAAAAAAGCTAATAGTGTCTGGTTGGTGGTCCAGCGTTGGTATTATCCACTATAGCTTCATGAAACCTGGTCAAGCGATTACAGCAGATGTCTATTGCAATCACTTGGATGAAATGATGAGGAGGCTTGTGATAAAGCAGCTGAGACTGGGCAACAGAGACAGGCCAATCCTCTTGCAAGACAATGCTGGACCACATAGTGCACAAACAACACTGCTCAAACTATGCAGGCTAGACTTGGAAACTGTCATCCATCATATTCACCAGACCTTGCACCAGGTGACTACCAATTCCTCCAGGCTTTGGACCACTTCTTGCAAAGAAAAATATTCAATTCTCAAAAAGCTGTGGAAAACACCTTTTGCAATTTCATCACCACTTGCTCTCTAGGTTTCTTTACTGCTGGCATAAGATGGCAAAACTGTGTCAATAGTTTGATAGTTTGATGTGCTCATTCTTTAATCGTACTGCTTCCTGTTTAAGATGTAATAAACTAAATTTTGGATTTGAAATTGGAGGTTTCATATTTAACGACCTAATAGATGGTGGTGGTGATGGTCATACAATATTGTTAACGTACTTAATGCCACTGAACTGTACACTTTAAAAAAAAGAGAGGGGTCTCACTATGTTGACCAGGCTGGCTTCAAGTGATCCTCCTGTCTCATCCTGGGACTATAGGCATCGCACCACCATGAATGACTTGAACCATATACTTTTAAATGGTTAAAACAGGTCAGGCAGAGTGGCTCATGCCTGTAATCCCAGCACTCAGGAGGCCAAGGCAGGAGAAACACCTGAGGCCAGGAGTGTAAGACGAGCCTGGGCAACATAGCGAAGCCCCATTTCTACAAAAAACCAGAAAAATTAGTTGGGTATGGTGATGAATGCTAGAAGTCTCAGCTACACGGGAGGCTGAGGCAGGAGTATCACTTTAGCCCAGAAGTTTGAGGTTACAGTGAGCTATGATGATGCCACTGCACTCTAGCATGGGCGACCGAGCAAGACCCCTGTCTCAGAAAAAACAAAAACAAAAACCCCAAAACCAAAAACTAAAAACAAAAATCTTAACTATCTGATTTTAGTGATGGCAGCAGACTTTTTAAAGCCTAAAGAAAGAGTCCACAAATAAGCTGGGCATGGTGGCTCATGCCTGTATCCTAGCCTACCAGGGAGGCTGAGGCCAGAGGACCGCTTGAGCCAAGAAGTTCAAGATTACAGTAAGCTATTGTGGAGGGGAAGGACATACCTCTAACCCTTGCTAGGGAGAGGCAAAGATATAAAATGCAACCAAAATGTTTGTACTCTCATATTTTCTTGAAATTAAAAAAGATTACAGTAAGCTATGATCGAACCTCTGCACTACAGCCTGGGTGACAGAGTGAGACCCTGTCTCTAAAAGAAAAAAAAAGGTACAAATAATCATAATGAACTTTGTGAATTGAGGGATTGCTTAACCGACATTTATATATCTGTTTGATTTGTCCTAATAAATAAACCAATTAGCTACATTTGAAAAATGTAAAAGCTGCTTATATTTTTCACTGATTAAAACATATCATTTTAAAAATTAGGAAACACAACACTAAATCACAAAGAAACAAACACCTATCATCCAAAAGAAGTAATTTTCATTTAATACGTCTTTTTTTTTTTCCTTCAGACAGAGTGTTGCTTTGTTGCCCAGGCTAGAGTGCGTGCCGTGGCATCAGCCTAGCTCACAGCAACCTCAAACTCCTGGGCTCAAGCAATCCTACTGCCTCAGCCTCCCAAGTAGCTGGGACTACAGGCATGTGCCACCATGCCCGGCTAATTTTTCTATATATATTAGCTGGCCAATTAATTTCTTTCTATTTACAGTAGAGACGGAGTCTCGCTCTTGCTCAGGCTGGTTTCGAACTCCTGACCACGAGCAATCCGCCCACCACAGCCTCCCAGAGTGCTAGGATTATAGGCGTGAGCCACCGCGCCAGGCCCATTCAATACATCTTTGATCTCAATTCTTTAAACTGGTTATCACCCATTCTAAGTCCTATTTTTATTAGTAACTCACTGTATGACATCAAGCAAATCACATCATATTTTTCATTCTGCCTTTATTTATAAAGTGAAGAACTTGAACTAGGCCCTTTTTTTTTTGACAGTCTCGCTGTTGCCTGGGCTAGAGTGCCATGGCATCAGCCTAGCTCACAGCAACCTCAAACTCCTGGGCTCAAGCAATCCTACTGCCTCAGCCTCCCAAGTAGCTGGGACTACAGGCATGCACCACCATGTCCAGCTTAGGCACTCTTTTATGTCATTTCTTGGTCTAAAATTCCACAAATTTGTAGATTTATGCTGAATTAAATTAAATTTACCCTATAGAAAAAGGCTAATTGACTGTTTTAAAGTTAACACAAAAACATTAAGACCATCAACTCCTACACAAAAGCAAAATGTTAACCATAACGGAAGTAATCTTTGGTAGTAAAGCATAAAACATTTTCTACCTAGCCCCAAAATAATTGTAGCCTCATCACAATGACATAAAAACCAACTAAAAGTAAACAAAAAAACTAGGTAATTTTGGGTTTGGTAATGACGCTTAGATACCAAAGGCACAATCCAAGAAAGAAAGAATTGATAAGCTAGACTTCATTAAAATTTAAAACTTATGCTCTGCAAAAGACATTGTCAAAGAGAATGAGAAGACAAGACAGTCTGGCAGTTTCTTACAAAACTAAATATTTTTACCATACAATCCAGCAATCATACTCCTTAGTATTTACCCAAAGGAGTCGAAAACTTATGTCTACACAAAAACCTGCACACAGATGTTTGTAACAGCTTTATATGTTCATAATTGCCAAAACTTGGCAGCAACCAAGGTGTTCTTCAGTATGTAAATGGATAAACTGTAATACAGTCAATGGAATATTATTCAGCACTAAAATGAAATGAGCCATCAAGCCATGAAAAGACATGGAGAAAACTTGGATACATATTACTAAGCTAAAGATGACAATCTGAAAAGGCTACATACATACTATGATTCCAAATATATGACATTCTGAAAAAAGGCAAAACTATTGAAATAGTGAAACAATCAGTGGTTGCTAGGGATCTGAGAGGAAGAAGGGATGAACAGGTGAAGTACAGTGGATTTTAAGAAAGTGAAACTATTCCCTATGATACTATAGTGATAGATAAATGTCATTATACATTTGTGAAAACCCATAGAACTATGACACCAAACCCTAATATAAACTGTGGACTTTGGCTGATAATGATGTGTCAATGTTGGTTCATATACTGTAACAAATGTATCATAACAAATGTGCAGGATGTTGATGATGGGGAAGGCTGTGCCTCTGAAGGGGGGAACACTCTGTATTTTGAGGTCAACTTTGTTGTGAACCTAAAACTACTTGAAAAACTAAAATCTATGTATTTTTTAAAAGTAAACAACACAAAAGTTAATAATTAGAATAAACCCATATTCAACATCTCTAAAGCATTTCTTCCAAACAGCATGTCTGCTTTAAAACTTTACTACAAAACTTTAAAGTAACAAATTGATCAATAATAGTTAGCTCTCTAAGGAATGAAATGGAAAAAGGCAGGCTTTCATTTTTTACTTGTAACAATGTAGCCTGAACTTTTAACAATATCCACGTTTACATTTGTGTTGTTTTTAACTATATATTTTAGCCAGGGCAGTGGCTCACACCTATAATCCTAGCACCTTGGGAGGCTGAGAGTGGAGGATCACTTAAGGCCAGGACGAGCCTCGGCATGATAGTGAAACCCTGTCTCTACAAAAAATAGAAAAATTAGCCAAGTGGGGTGGCGCATGCAAGTCCCAGCTACTCCGGAGGCTGAGACAGGAGGATCGCTTGAGCCCAGGAGTTGGAGGTTACAGTGAGCTATGATAGAGCCACTGCACTCCAGCCTAGGTGGCACAGCAAGACCCTGTCTCCAGAAGGAAAAAAAGAAAAGAAAACTGATACAGAGATTAACTCACAAATTCACAAAGGTTTCTTCTCCTTCTTAGTCCCATATTCCCACCACTGTAGTATATAAGACCAATGACTTAAAAAAGAATAACCTTGCCTCCATAATTCTGAAACAATATTCTCTATAGAAAGCAGAATTAGCCAGGTGAAGTTGCTCACACCTGTAGTATCAGCTACTTGGGAGGCTGAGATGGGAGGACTGCTTGAGGCCAGGAGTTTGAGACCAGCCTGGGGAGCAAGATCCCATGGTCTAAAAATAATATTAATAGATAAAAACTTTTTTAAAAAGGAAGCAGAATTAGTCAATCTTCTAGTTATAAAAGACAATGAAAAACTGCAGAACTGTTACAGACTGGACGAGACAAAAAAGAAATAACTAAATGCAATCAATGTGGAATCTTGGATCCTAGAACAAAAAAGACATTATTAGAAAAACTGGTAAAATTCAAATAAGGTGTGTGGTTTAGTTAATAAACTCTGTACCAGAGTTAATTTCCTAGTTTTGATAATTGTATTATTGTTATTGTATGGGTATTGCAGTAAGGGAAGATGGGTGAGTGGAATTCTCTGTACTGTTTTTGCAATTATTCTATAAATCTAAAATTACTTTAAAACAAAAACTTTTTTATGAATAATCTTCAAGACATATTATTAAGAGGGAAAAAGGGCCAGGTGAGGTGGCTCACACCTGTAATCCTAGCAGTCTGGCAGGACAAGGCTGGAGGATTGCTTGAGACCAGGAGTTGGAGACCAGCTGAGCAAGAGTGAGACTTGTTCTCTACTGAAAATAGAAAAATTGAGCCCAGGAGTTTGAGGTTGCAGTGAGCTATAATGACACTACTGCACTCTAGTCCAGGCAGTGGAGGGCAGGGGAAGAGCGGGGAGGGGGAAAAAGAAAAAGAAAAAGAAAAAAAAAATCAAAGTGCTGGAAAATGTGCTTGCATGCTACCCTCTGTGGGATGGTAAAAGTAGAGAATGCTTGTATATGGATAATGCATCTGTGAAAAAAACTCTCCCCATCCACCAATTGGAAATAGTGGTTGTCTTTGAGACGGGTAACTAACTGGTTTACTTTCCACTCTGAATTCCTTTTGTCTCTTTTGAATGTTATACTGGAAAAGCAAAAAGAAGAGGAGGAAGAAAGAAAACGTTGATTTCAAACTCCTAGGTCACAACTACAGTAGTAGTAATGATGATGATGATGTGGTGGTAATAATAAATATTTTACTTCTTGACTCCCCACCAGCCCCCCCCCCAAATTTTTAAGTCATTCTGATGAACTTAGACTTATTAGGATCATTCTTTATAAAAACAGCATGACGTCTTCTCAGCAAAACAGGCCTCAAGGCAGGATCGTAGCAAGAGATTTGGAAATCATAGGAATAGAAAAATAATATAGACATAGAAATAATTGAGATGGAGACAAAGTGCAGTTTAAAGTGATGGGGGAGTCAGGGGTCCTCCAGAATTCCCATGAGCTGTGAGGCCCGAGTGAAATCCCTCATCAATATTTACTGTTACAGCAAATAGTTGTCTTTTGTTAAAGAATTAACGTGTACAGCTCATTCTTTGAGGTTTCCAGGGGAACGTTACCTAATTCTGTCTTACAAGAATAGATGGTTACAAAATTTTTCTTGGATAAGCATGTTAAGCCCTAAGCCTAGCTGAGCATACAAATTAAAGATAAAATGTATTAAATAAGAACACTGAGTCTGTGTACTACTCTAATCTACTTCTAAACACAGAGACATGTAGTCAGGAGTAAAGCAGGAATAGCCTTGAAGTTTAGGATAGTTCCAGCTGCATGTTATCTGCTGGGCAGGCATTTTAATCAGCTTCTCTGCCAAGGACCCAAACAGAGCTTCTACCTTGGAAAAAAGCTCAAGGCGATGGCCGGCAGCAAAGAAGAAATGTTGCTGTGCAGACACCCCCTTACAATGCCTGTCTTTGTTGGAAGCAGCTTCTACTCTGTGAACATGTCCACACATTCCTTCAAGGCAAAGCCCTGCAAAACTCCTGAAACCTTTCACGTCTCTTAGCCTGTTTTCCCAACAACATCTGAATATCTAAAGGCCTCAACAGGATTTGAGGTTTTTGCCACTGCTTTACCTTGCTTTGAAAACCTCACTTAGATCTCTAGAAGCCCTTTAGAGCTAGATAATCATATAATGTACCATACAATTGAGTGCAGTTTGAGAGTAAAAAGGAGTGCTAATGGTAATTATTCCAGGACAAAATGCATAAACCAAAACACATGGTCATCCTAGTAAAAATTCACAGATCCTATGTTAGAGCATTCCTAAACTTTAGTCTTAATGATGACTAGTTGGAACATTTTTGCATTATCTAAATCAACTCTTCCTTTGTCAATAGTATCTGCTTTCAGGGTAGAAATATAGCTTTTCATTTATACTGATCAAAAATTTAAGCTCGAAAGGATCAGGCCAGAAGCAATTTCACTCTTCTAAAAAAATGTGTTAAAGATTTTTAAATGCACACACATATACACATACACCCAGCTGACTTTCCTTCAACTGCCTCCTCTCTCCAAAAAAAGCTCCAATTTGTGACAAGTCTAATTGCAAAGGAGTACAACCTGGCTGACCTGCCCTGCATGTTATTAAAATACAAAGTACTCTAGTTCCTTACAGGTCAAGGATTCTGCTTCCAAACACAGGACAAATGCGGAAACTGCTCTATTACAAACTTAGCTGTGGTGATCATTTAAGTATAAATAGAGACAGGGATTGCACTAAATTTATCCAGGTAACTGGAATCTTAGTTGCTAACCAGTGCTGATTTTGGCATCCACATAATCCCACAGATGTACCGTTTCTGTTATTAAGTATATGGTAATTAACAGGGAGAATTTAGAGCTGGATTATCAGGACAACTCTTAAAGATCACAATTAACAGCCCATAATCTCAAACGGCAAAACACAAAATTGAAACTTCATAAGAGTTGATTTTATTCTCCACCCACTTTCTATAACTGTTAAAATTTAATATAATTTCTTTTAAGGCTGGGCAGGGTGGCTCACACTTGTAATCGCAGCACTTTGGGAGGCCAAGGAGTGAGGACTGCTTGAGGCCAGCCTGGGCAACATAATGAGGCCCTGTTTCTACAAAAAAAAAAAAAAAAAAAACAACCCCAAATCAAATAATTAGTCAGGTGTGGTGGTACACGCCTGTAGTTAAAGCCACTAGGGAAGGTGAGGCAGGAGGATGGCCTTGGGTGACAGAGCAAGACCCTGTCTCTAAAAAAATTTTTTTATTTTTAATGAAAAATATTGCCCACCAGCCTGAGCAAGAGCAAGACCTCGTCTCTACTATAAATAGAAAGAAATTAATTGGCCAACTAATATATATAGAAAAAATTAGCTGGGCATGGTGGCGCATGCCTGTAGTCCCAGCTACTCGGGGGAGGCTGAGGCAGGAGGATTGCTTGAGCCCAGGAGTTTGAGGTTGCTGTGAGCTAGGCTGACGCCACGGCACTCACTCTAGCCTGGGCAACAAAGCAAGACTCTGTCTCAAAAAAAAAAAAAAATATTGCCCGAAGTCAGTGGATTCTAAATTTCTGATAGTCGAATCAATTATTAACATATGGGTTACACTTACATGGAGAAAAATTTTAAAGCCCATCTGACTTTTCCCATCAAGACTAGGCCTGAATCAACTCTAAAGTAGGTGGGGGGTTTTTTTGGTTGTTTTGTTTTTGAGACAGGGTCTCGCTCTGTCACCCAGGGTGTTGTGCAATGGCACAATCATAGCTCACTACAAGCTCCAATTCCTAGGCTCAAGGGATCCTTCCACATCAGGCTCCAGAGTAGCTGGGACTATAGGTGGGCACCACCATGCTTAGCAATTTCTTTCTTTCTTTCTTTTTTTAGAGATGGGGTCTAGCTACACTGCCCAGGTTGGTCTTGAACTCTTGGCCTCAAGGGATCCTTCCACCTCAGCCTCCAGAGTAGCTGGGACTATAGGTGTGCACCACCATGCCTAGCAATTTATTTTATTTTTTTTAGAGATGGGGTATGGCTATGCTACCCAGGTTGGTCTTGAACTCCTGGCCTCAAGTGATCCTCCCATGCTGACCTTCCCAAGTGCTGGGATTACAGATGTGAGCCACCTGCCCGGCCTAAAGCAGTTTTATCTTTGGCAGTATATTGTACCACTCATGTTAACACCTGTCTCTGGCTATTAAGCTCCATACTGTACACCTTCCTGTCTCTCCCTGCTCTAAATCTCACCAACTAAAATTTTTTCTTTTGTACTGTATGTACCATTATTCCCTTAGAGATTGTCTAACGTTATTGAGTGGATGTAATAACCATAGCCCTATCTCACAACTCAAGTAACATACTTGTTAATATATTGAACTTTTAAAATTCAAAACATATAATCATGCTGATTTAAACTGTCATGGACAAAAAAATAGTATGTTTAGCAGATAGAACCAGATAAGATAGCTTCATATTCCATCTGTGAACAAACCCAGTCCTCCTCTGTCACCAAATAAACAAAGACTTCATCTCTGTCTCCCTCTCCCCTACACATTCCAAATAAAATTCTAGCCTAAATGATGAAATTTAGAAAGAAAATGCCCCATGAAGAAAAAATTACCCAGAAATAAGTGGACCTCCTGAGAATTGTTGGTATCACTTCACTAATATACTTAAAATTTATTTCAATTTAGAAGGTAGAAAACACCACTGTGATCAATTCCTCATAAACTCAATTCTTCACTGTTGTTTCCATAATTACACAGTCTTATTTTAAATTTCCAGTATATTATTATAAAAACCTAAGCCCTCTGAAGTCAGAGACACCAGAAATCATTTCCTAGTTGTACAACCTTGGGAAAATTACCAAAATCTCTCTCTATGCCCATTCCTCCCCATCCCCCTGTAAAATCCACTATAGTACTGCCACATAGTTTGTGAGGTTTAAAGAGGTACAAAGTAATAAATTATTATTTTAAAGCACTGTTGAGACCAGTCAATAACCCAGAGGAATAAATTTCCCTTATAAGTTCAATTGTATGTATATTGGTAGGAAAGACAATCGGCTAACAATCTCAGCAAATAACTAAGAATCTGAAAACACATTACATAGGATCAAGGGTATGAGCATATCATACACTCCTCTAAAAATATATGTACACCCATTTCACATAAATTTTCTGGATAATTTGATTAGGACAAGAAAGAACTGGTTTCCAAAAAAAGCACTGCATTGAAAAATTAACTTTTAGCTGGAGGTGGTAGCATATATATACCTGTAGTCCCAGCTACTCAGGAGGTTGACGCAAGATCACATAAGCCCAGGAGTTCAAGTTCAGCCTGAGCAACATAGGGAGACTGTCTCTATTTAAAATGTATATAAATGATAACTTTTAAAAACTCCATAGGCTGGGCGCGGTGGCTCATGCCTGTAATCCTAGCACTCTGGGAGGCTGAGGCGGGCGGATTGCTCGAGGTCAGGAGTTCGAAACCAGCCTGAGCAAGAGCGAGACCCCCATCTCCACTATAAATATAGAAAGAAATTAATTGGCCAACTATTATATATATAGAAAAAAATTAGCCATGGCACATGGTAGTCCCAGCTACTCGGGAGGCTGAGGCAGGAGGCTCACTTGAGCCCAGGAGTTTGAGGTTGCTGTGAGCTAGGCTGAAGCCATGGCACTCACTCTATCTAGCCTAGGCAACAGAGTGAGACTCTGTCTCAAAAAAAAATTTTTTTAAATTAAAAAAAATAAAAAACTCCATGGGAGAAATTGACCTTTTCCAGAAATGCATGCAAAATACAGCCAACAATTCTTGAGGCATTTAAAAAGGCAGGGAGGTGGCCACTCAGTGGCTCACGCCTATAATCCTAGCACTCTGGGAGCCTGAGGTGGGAGGATCAAGGTCCTCAAGGTCAGGAGTTCAAAACCAGCCTGAGCAAGAGCAAGACCCCATCTCTACTATAAATAGAAAGAAATTAATTGGCCAACTAATATATATAGAAAAAATCAGCCGGGCATGGTGGTACATGCCTGTAGTCCCAGCTACTCGGGAGGCTGAGGCAGTAGGATTGCTTGGGGCCAGGAGTTTGAGGTTGCTGTGAGCTAGGCTGATGCCACGGCACTCTAGCCCAGGCAACAGAGTGAGACTCTGTCTCAAAAAAATAAAATTAAATTAAAAAAAAGCAATAATGAACAAGCCTACCGTGTCCAGGTAACAAAAGAAACCACAGGATGGCAGAATGTAGAGAAAAGAAAAAAGATATAGTTGTTAAAATGGCACAGACAAGAGTTTTACAAGCTAAGTTAGTGGGTTTGGATCTTATACCGCAGACATCAGGAACCAGAGGGAAAGTCACATCTTAGGAGAGAGTGAGGTTCAAATCTGAGTTTACTGTGTGGCCTCAATTTCTCTGAGCCTCAGTTTTTCATCTGTAAAATGGGGGATTAGCACCACCCGGTTTGAGGGTTACTTAGATTAGATAAATATCTCTAAGATGCCTTGGCACCAGGCCTGGCATGTAATATGTACTGAACAATTAGTAGCTGACATTATCCTCACCAGATATATCACAGCAGTCAAGTTTTGAAGGTATAATGGTCAAGGTTAAGTTTACAGTACCCTAACTTGACAGTATCCAGCGGAAGTACCATTCTCCTCTCCAACCTACTCTTTTACTGGAACAAATGGACTGATTTTTTTGTCCTGTTAGCCTTTTATGAGGCCAAGCTAAAAAATGGGCACTGGAATGTTTGGGAAATGGACTGGGATTTTCTGCTAGACCCACACACAGTGAAAAGACCAGCAAGAAGTCATAAATAACCAATTAAGTTTGTAACACTGAGATGTTTCTGAAACAAAAAATATAATCTTTAATAAACATACCAACCATTTCCTAACAGTTTATTATTAACTGGCCAAAAATGCTGCCATGTATTAAAGAGAACAATGCTTTGCATACTGTAAATAATATCAATACTTATTTCTTTGAAGAGAAGCCAATGTATATACCACAATAGAATGAACACTATAAAAAAAATCCACCAGGCATGGTGGTGCATGACTATAGTCCCAACTACAATCTGACAAGGCTGAGAGAAGGTGGCTACTGGGGCCCACAAGTTCGAGTCCAGCCTGGGCAACATAGCAAGACTCCCCCAACCCCACCCTGTCCCATCTCATCTGTTAAAAAAAAGAAAAGAAAAAGAGAAGTCAGAAGATCAAACTTCAGCTCTACACTAGGCAAAAAACTTATTTGGGCCTCAGTTTCTTCATTTATAAAATAGGGTTACTACCTATTCTATTTACTTCAATGAATTACTAGAAGAATCAAAAACAAACATATATAAAGAGCACTTACTAAATCACGACAGTATACAACTATACTATGTTACCATTCTCATATCCAGATCAGATTATCTTACAACATCCTGGTACCTCAGTTCCTTAACTTCTTTTCCTAAAATGATTTTCTCCTCCATTCTGCTTTAGCCATGTACTTCCATGGTCATTAACGACAATCTAAACCCTTCCATAAACTCTATTTCAAACACTATCCTCCCCAACCACCACCTTCTATCTTTCTAGCTCATTCTCTAGCACTCCCAACTCTAATAACTCTTAAACCCCATCAGAACCTAAACTCCACTGATCCTGCCAACTTATCACCCCTCACCAGGGCAGCTGCCACACCTGCCACATCCCCCAAAAGTCCTCATTTATCTTCTTACCAAGCTTAAAATTACCGTCTACTATTGTAATAACTCCCTTGTATACACTTTCTACTTCATTACCCTTATTCACATTAACTCTGGTTAACAGAGACTGGTTATCAGAACTTTAACTGTATGGTTATAGCAGATCTAACACAACTATAACTGAATTAATCTTCCTGTAAGAAAGAATGCTTTGATATCTATCCCTCAGCTAAAGCACCTTAAATAGCCAGTGCATTCCTGCTTAAATTATTCAAATAAAACTTATCTTTGCAGCCCCTTTCATTTTTTCCCTATGCCCAATGATTTGTTCATTGCACTAAAACAAAAAACAAAACAAAACAAACAAATTCTAGGCCAGGTGTGGTGGCTCATGCCTGTGATCCCAGCACTCTGGGAAGCCGAGGCTGGAGGATCACTTGAGGTCGAGAGTTGGAGACCAGCCTGGGCAAAAGCAAGAGCAAGACCGTCTCTACTAAAAATAGAAAAAATCAGCTAGGCATGGTGGTACACACCTGTAGTCCCAGCTACTCGGGAGGCTAAGGCAGTTCAGGATAGCCTGAGCCCAGGAGTTTGAGGCTGCAGTAAGCTAGGCTGATGCACCTAGGGCGACAGAGCAAGACTCTTGTCTCAAAAGCCAGGTGTAGGGGCTGCACCAGTAATCCCAGCTACTCAGGAGGCTGAAGAGGAAGGATTGCTTGAGCTCAAGAGTTGGAGGTCACAGCGGGCATGGTGGCTCACGCCTGTAATCCTAGCACTCTGGGAGGCCAAGGCAGGAGGATCGCTCAAGGTCAGGAGTTTGAGACCAGCCTGAGCAAGAGTGAGACCCCATCTCTACTAGAAATAGAAAGAAATTAATTGGCCAACTAAAAATATATAGAAAAAATTAGCCGGGCATGGTGGCGCATGCCTGTGGTCCCAGCTACTCGGGAGGCTGAGGCGGAAGGATTGCTTGGGGCCAGGAGTTTGAGGTTGCTGTGAGCTAGGCTGATGCCACTGCACTCTAGCCCAGGCAACAGAGTGAGACTCTGTCTCGGAAAAAAAAAAAAAAAGAGTTGGAAGGTCGCAATGAGCTATCTCTGGCCACTGCACTCCAGCATGGGTGACAGAGCCAGACCCTATTTCTGAAAAAAATAAAAATAAATAAAAGTAAATTCTGTTTTAACACTTCTTTTACTTTTGCCCTGGCTATTTTCTCCAACTGATGTCCTTCTATTCATTTCCTTTGCAAGGATGCAATCCCATCCTTGAAGATCCAGTTTAAATGTTAATTTTTAAATAAAAGCATGCCTGCTTTAAGGAGTCTCTCCTTTTAGTGTTTTGTATTTATTGACTATACTATTCATCTAATAACCATGCTGGTCTTATAAGTAATGAACTAAACATTATTGTTACTTTTGTTATCTCACCATCTAGAACAAAAGTTCCTCAGAATAAAAAACTACTTAACCAACTTCCCATATAGACATACTTACACTGTACATACTTCTTAGTACAACCACTATTCAAATATTGTTCTACTTAACACATTAACTGCCACATGAGCTGTATTTAACCCATGCTAGTTTTGAGCCCGGGGCCTTGTGAAGCAAAACCTGGGCAAAACCCTGCAGCTGGGTCATGAAAACCTTATTTGCTAATGTTCTTACTGTTACAATTAATATTGACAAATTAATTCTAAAAATGTAGATTAAATTAAGTCAATAAATTTCATTTTTCATTAAGTTAGAAAGGATCATTTTATTTTCAAATTTTTTATTCTATTTTCATAATAAAACACTGTGGTCCTAAGGAAAATAAAATTTTTTTTCTAGTGTGGTAATGTGTTAAGCAAATTTTCAAAAATTATTCTATATGCTACGAACTATTCTCAAGGTAAATATAACCCTTGGTATCTCCTGCACAGATGATATCCTAAAGCAGTATTAAACCAATTATATTTTCAACCACTTCTGCCCTTTCTTTTAAAACAACTCATAACCTTATAGCTTTACTCATAGCAATAAGAGAAATTATTGACACCATAGCATATAATCCACAAGCAGCAGCTTTAGCTTCTGCTCTAGTCAAGACCTAGAGTACCAAATTAATTTGATTTTGATCAACACTACCTATAAAAGGATGAAAATTAAGCTTTTTTCTCCTTAACTCTGGAAAAATAATGTTACGTGAACCATAGATAGGTACTGATTCTTCCAACAATGATTATTAAAATGTCAGTCAGAAAACTCAATCATCCACTTTTTTCTGTTACAATTTTAAACCTGGAGAGCTGTTTTATGTTTCAATTTTATGAAATGCTGAGATGAATTGGAATTTGTCTTTGAACGCTGTAATTGCCAAAGAGTGGCAAGGATAACAAAAATAATTGGAATCTCATAAGACAAGAGCAAATGTAATATTACAAAGATACTTTCTGGTTATTTGAGTGACACACAACACAGAATTTATCTTACCTCAAAACTGTCACAAAAAAAATTGAGGTTGGCTGGCTCGGTGGCTCATACCTGTAATCCTAGCACTCTGGGAGGCCCAGGCGGGTGGATAGCTTGAGCTCAGGAGTTAGAGACCAGCCTGAGCAAGAGCAAGGCCCCATCTCTACCAAAAATAGAAAAAATTAGCCAGGCATGGTGGTGCATGCCTGTAGTCCCAGCTACTTGGGAGGCTGAGGCAGAAGGATTGCTTGAGTCCAGGAGTTTGAGGTTGCTGTGAGCTAGGCTGACACCAGGGCACTCTAGCCCAGGCAACAGAGTGAGACTTTGTCTCAAAAAAAAAAAAAAAAAAAAGAATTGAGGCAAATAATAGGAAACTCCTGTTTTGCTCCCAAACAACTTTAATTCCTAACCATCTATAGTGCTTATTAAATACCATGTGCTATTAACCTACATACAATGCCAGGGCAACTTAAGCTACTTCTTCTTCCATACATTTCCAAATTAGTTATGAAATACTAAACACATTTGTTTAAATCCCAAAGAAATAGGTTAGCATAAACGCCCGTACAGTGTGTGCCTTCTCTTGGCCTTGGCGTTCTTAACTATTAGCACTGACTAATACAATATGCACTAAGCACATTTGGTTAGACTTTCACAGTTAAATGGACAATTCACTTTTTATAAGTGGAAAATCATTACAACATTCTCTGGTGTTCACTGCAATATCAAATCAATGACTTCTTTCAGTATTCGTGGTGGTCATTTGTAATTCCTTTGGTAATTACCATGAATCTGCTTTCACTTAATGCTAAATGGCAATGCTAATATGAAAAGAGAATTAATGCCAGACATACAAGCAAAAGTATCAAATTGTTTCAGGAAAGGAATTTTAATAGAATTCAAGAACTGGATATTTACATCAAGTAGAATCCATTTTCATTAATAAAATGCTAGAAACTGTGTAAGTCACAAAAACAAAGATGAAACCTCTGTATGGGTTTCAGATCCATAATTCAAGATTTCATGAACTTCTGGTACTCCTTTTCAGAAAATGGTAATCTTGACCACATCAAGAAAACACTGTCCTTTTAAAAAATGTTATCATGGACCCAAATAGAAATCACATGTAAACCTATCTCAGCTATGAAGCAGCACAATCAGGATAGCTAATTATATATGTATATTAAAAATTCTTAAGTCACAAATTTTAGCTTCGGTTACATAATTTATCATAAAGACCTGAGAAAATGTGATAAAAGAATCCCTCTGCAGTAAACCTGCATAGAAGAAAAAGGAAAGAATACAACAGGGACATCTGTTTTTCTATCACTTTAACTGTACTAGAATAGCCCTAAAATAGTAATCACACTAACAGCATATTTGCCCAGATCTGTGTCTTCTTGGCCTCCCTTGCCTACTCTGAAAACAAATAAGTATACTGTCGCATGAAGCCCTATGATCACAGTTCTTCTCAAACCCAATCTCTCCCCAATACATCTTATGTCCTTCTCTGTGATGTTATTTGTTGGTTATTTCCCACATTTTTAAAGTGATTTTGCCTTAAATATATACCATTTACCCTTCAAATCACCTCCAGGGAAATATTTCTTATGCTGACCTTACTTTGGTCACTCTTGACCCCAGAGAATATATTAAACAGTATCATTCTGCATTTGCTAATAAGCATTTCAATTTAGCATCAGTATTTTGAAACTGGTACAGCCTTGGTTCCACCTATCATCCTATGGAAACAGGAACAGTAATGATTTTGTAAAAGTTTCGATATCCCAAGTAAGCCAAGCTGACATTAATTTTCATGGCTTGTGGCGTTTCTTCCAGATGACAGGAGAGAAACCCAGGAAACAAACATTAGAACACTTGCCTATGTGTCATCTGGCATGCCTGCATTAGAATGGCAACTCTATTACACAGTAGCACATAGAAAATACACTAATATGCTTCTGTGACTTAAATATCTTAAAACTATGAACCTTCCCACTTAATGATCTCAACTAAGAATTTCCCAAGGGTCACATCCTGGTATCACATATGAAACATGAAGAGTAATCCTACAAACATACTACACAAAGGTAACACACGACTTGCTTATTGCTATTTACCATTAAAACTACATATGTAGATTATAGAAGTTCTTGGGCAATTTCTATATTTTTACCATGACCTTTAAGATAATATTTCTTGTTTCTCTCATCACCTTATCACTCACTAATCTATCACTGTAGTTTCATTAGAAATCTAATGCAGAGAACACTTGGAACAAGAATCTTCACTCCTCTGCAGGTACACACACAAAGAATATTTCCTCAATGGCATTCAGCTGCCATCATCAATAATAGCTGCATAACAATGAAGTGCTAAGCGCTGTATCTTAATGGCATCTTACAGCTGTACATCACTGTACAAACAAAACTTTCTCTAACGAAGCTGTAATCCAAAGTGTTGAATACACCTGTATCTTAAGTTATATTATATATTTTACATTAGTTTGTGTTACTCTTCAATCTGTAAACAAATATCTCTTAACCTGGTAAATACTGGCAGAAGTAATGTCTCATTCAGAAATTGAGGTCAGATTCTTAAAGGAGTAGTTAAAAACTCTTAAAACATTTTAAAAAGTAAATACATCAGCCTAGATTACTAAGATTTCCAAAGACAAAAATCACTTAAAAAGGCTAGACAAAAGAATGTCTAAACTGGAACAGTTAACAATATATCCTCTATGACACAGTGTAACTTATCACTGTCAGAAGCCTTCCAAGAAGCCCCTGGGAGACTAACAAGTAACAAATCTGGACAAAAAGAGTAGAAACTGTAATCCTATCACCTTTCCAAAAGCTCACTTATTCCTTGTGACCTATAAATTTATCCTCCACATTTGATGACTCAATTACAGCTATATAAAATATATAACTGCCATCAGCAGACATAATGGTCATGAGTCCAAAAGCCAATCAGACTCCAGGCTCTGCCATTTAACTGGTATGTGTACTTGGCCAAGTTACTCTCTGTGCCTCAGCTGCCCCCTCCGAAAATGTAAGTAATATTACCTACCTCCTAGGGTTATTGTGAAGATTATGACATAATACACATAAAGCCTGTCCTGTTTGTTATTATAATAAAGTTACCAAGTTTTTAAAAAATATATGTCCCTGATAATGATGACTGTCTACAGTTATAAGTGTTTCAAATGGCATACCACACAGTAAAGCTTCTCACTATATTAAACAAAACACCTTTGAAACTTTACGTGTTCACAAATTCTGAAAGTGAGCCCAACTCTCTGACTCCACACTAAGTTCAAGAGACAAACTCTCCAAAATTTGCCCTTGGTGGCAAACTGGTATAAAGAGTGAAATTCTACAATTTTAATTATCCTGCCAAATTAAAGGCAAAGAAAATGATAGTCATCTAGAACTTACCAGAGAATACCAACAGAAAAATTTCCAGTGCTATAAGATCTGTTTAAAGCAACAGGATCTATCCACTATGTTTGGATTATGGCTTTGTTTTCAAGTGTAGTCAGTGGTTTCCCTTCATTTATCACTTAAAACCTTAAAAAGAGGCCATATTTAATTCTGATTAACCTAAAGTTGAAAAATGTTTCACATACATTATTCACATGCACATCCTATTACATTACATTCGCTCTCCAATAACTTTAAATCAAAAGATATCATTAATGAAATTCTATTTGTATTTTTCCCTTTATTAAAACATCCAGAAAAAAACCCACTTTATGTATTTTTAAATGAATGCTTTTTAGAAATGTTGGCATAGCAACTTACAAAAGTTTTAACATTTTATAACTGTCCAAAAGATTTCCATTCTCAATACCCTATTTATCCAAAATGCTAGGACATGTGAATTTTAAAAACCAACATTTTCCTGGCTGATCCAATACAGGAGGTGGTTCTTTCAACATAAAGGCAGAAAATAAAGTTAAAATATATGTAGTATCTTTAAAGAACTACCAAGCAACCAATATGGGGTTTTACATTAACCCAACTAAAGCATCAGACAAATGGTCATTTTACTTAGAAGTTGGGTACTGAAAAAGTAGAGGCTAGCCTTTTCAATTTTTTCAGGCGGCAGCATTCATACTTCTCTATCCAATTTTCAAAATCTTCATTCAAAGCCCTGAAAATTCTATGTCTTTGTTAAGTCTGCTGCAATTCTGTGGCTGACAGTTATTTTTCCTCACAACTTAATTGTCCATATTATCTATTTTTAATTTTATTAGGTCACCTTGAAATTCTCTCCTCTGAAAAGCATTTAAGGTTTCTAGTTATCAATACATCTCTTTAAAAATTACTGATAAAGCTCATACACCTTGTTGTGTACTCATGTTTTATGGTGTTTGCTTAAAAAAAAAAAATCACGTTTCTCAGGGATCAAATGGTTAATATGAACTGCTTCAAACTTCAGTGGACCTGCATTATATCCTTAAAACACCCTGAGATTTTGTATTGTGCTGCAGCTATACAGCAGGCGCATGATCACAAGGCTTTTCAACAGCCCCCAGATCCCTTACTGCTGCAAAACTTCTCATGAGCGTTCTCCCTACCAGACTTAACAATGTTATGTTAAAACTGGTAAACTACTTTTTTTATTTGCCAACCCAATCACCTCAGGGAATTCAATCCCTTTAAACTGCCTGCTGAAACACATATAAAGTATTCCCGTATTACTATGAGTAAGATCTAGAGTGGTATAAAAACTTGAGTTCTGAGGTTCATCCTCTGACCCAAATTGCAGTTGCCAGGATATGCGGTAGTAATGCGGTGGTTTCTTTATAACTCTGAGGATGTATTTTATCTAGAAATAGCCAATCTCTACTAAATTTCTTTTAGTCTCCAAGATTTCCGCGGTAACTGCTCAACAGCAAGGTATTTTAAACAGCCAAAAGACGAGTTATTCTAATTTGTCCTTTATTTTTTCCTCAATAAAGCTTGCTATCACAAGGGCGTTTTTCCATACCAACATTTGCGAATGAAGACAGAAAAATCAAGCTTTTGGCACTAGTTACACACGCTCGAAAGGCCCATTATCATTAGGCTTCTTACAAATCTTTCGAAGTAGGATTTGAGGTTAAGGTCACATTGGACCATAGTCCTGAAAGACTTAAGTGTTTTCCAAGCCCAATTAATGACCTCGTAACAAAAGCAACATTTATGTCCCGGGGAATCTCAATGTTTGACTAATCAAGACAGCGTCTGCTAACTAAGGCAACCTTTTTCCCAAGCAAAGAAAGGAAAAATAGACAATGAAAGGGATTTATTTATCGGAGTGAAGAAAAAGGGGAGAAGGATGCCAAGAAGATCCGTGCGAGCGAAATCCAGAGGTTTGGAAGCCCTGGCCTCAGGAACACTCGCTTCAAGCCCTTCCAGCCCAACCCAACCCTCTTTTCCCCTGGGACCAGTCCTTGCCGGCACAAGCCGGGCAGACCCCGAGGAGACAAGACAGCACAGTGCCCAGGCTGGGGTTCCGAAACCCGACGCAAAACAGGCGGAAGCCGCAAACCTGGCGGCCTGGGTTTAAGAGGCGAGAGAATGCGGGGTGAGAGGAGATGCGCCTCAAGCTGGGAGGCCCCTGGAGAAACCAAGAACGAGCCGGCTCGAAAGCAGGAGCAGAGCCCGGAAGGAAAGACGGCTGAGAGCCGGGGATGAAGTAGGTTCTGGGCTGGACCAGCGCCTTCCCTGGTTCCTCAGCGACGCCAGTGTTTACCTGAAAGTCTCGGTCCTCGTTGAAGCGGGAGAAGCGATCCGCCATTTTGCCGCCTTCACTCCTCTCAGGACGACGCTCTCCGGTTCGCTCCTTCCCTCCCGCGACACCCGCCCCTCCCCGGTTCCCCGCCTCCTCCCACGCCCACTGGGCGCGCGCAGCCGGGGGAGGGAGGGAGCGAGCGAGAATGCGCGTCCTGACGGGAGCCCCGCGGGCGCAGGCGCCTGCCAGCCCTGGAGGCGGAACCTTCCCTCGCGTCCCCACTCCGCGCGCGGCCCAGAGCGAACCCGGCGGCCGCGCGTGCGCACTCGCGCCCGAAAGCCGCAAGCGCTTCCGGAGGGAAAGGTCACAGGGGGCACGGTGGGGGTGGATCTGGATGTTTTCCACCTGTTCACTTCCCCGGGTGCGATATATATATATATATAATTTTTTTTGCTGTTACTTCCCTTAGTACGCGGAAGTCCATCCTGTACTTTATTCACCAAATAGTATTAACGTTGTGGTTGAAAGCACGGACTTTGGAGCCAGACTGCTTGGCTTCGAATCTCAGTTCACCCTGAGGATTAAACGGTTAACAGACAGGAAAGAAATATTTTCTCATATGGCTTTCATTCCTGTGGGAGACATCAGATAACTAACAAAAGAATGATATAATTTTAAATATTAATGGGTGCCACAAAAAATAAAACTGGATGCAGTGGTGAGAGGGACGACCTCTAAAACGACCTTTGACCTGAGGCACAGCGAGGGGCCACCAGCCTTGGGTCATTGGGAACTTTATGCCTTAAGGCCCAAGGACTACAAAGTGCTTGCCATTTTCAAAGCAATCCTTTGAGAGAAGTATTTCTCAAGGGACAGAAGTTGATCTAAATGAACTAAAGTTCTCTGGGCTTCCGTTTCCTTTTTATAAAATAAGGAAATTGAATTTAGTCATGTCTACTGCTCCTGCCTAACATCGCGTAGGTCAAGAATTGTATTTTTCCATCCTATGACCTTCTGAGGACCTCACCCACAGCCCTCTAGCACTCTTAGCCAAAATACATAAAACTCATAGGAGGGGTGGCAAGACTTCCCTGCTTCTGAAAAGAATAGTTGACTGAAATCACACAATGGAAAAATGGTCCTTACGCTACCCTGAAAGAGTTAAATGGAATGTAGTTTTTTGGAGGAAGGGCGTGTATCTTCTATTCTTTTGTTACCCTCTGCCCTACCCAACCCTCAGCCCAAGTTCCCTATCTAAGGGGAGATAGGGCACACAGAACTCAAACATAGAAAAGACACTTTAGGATACATGTGGTAGATTGAATCATTTGGATACACACCCCATGTTTACCTCTTTTCCCTCTCAAAACCCCACTAAAATGACAGGAAAGGAATAAAAAGAGCATAAACTCACAGGACAAAGAGACCTGGAAGAGGGACAATAGCAGACAGCAGATGTCAACATTTTGGAAACTGGAGAGCATAGATAAATGGAAATGGCTTTAGTAGAATGGAGAAAACTAAGTTATGGAGTGGAGGAAGCCAGGAAAGAATTTAATTAATGCTAAAATGCCCCAGAAAGGTGTAGGAGTTGGAAGCACCTGGTACCACTAAAAGTGAGGGTGGAGATGGAGCTGAAAGCAAGAAAACTGGTTACAAGGCAATTTAAGGAGCAGTTAGACTCTAAATCCCTTTTCCTACTTAGGAAGCAAACTGAAGATTTTCATTCTGGAAAAGATGAACCAGAGAGATTGGACTTTAACATACCTGGCACAGCTGAGGAGGTGATACCATGCTAAAGATGAGGGGATTTAATTAAATTTAATTTAATTCTGGTCAGAGAGTCAGACATCTCCCAACAAGAGACCATAGGAACCCTCTCTGGGAAACTGACTAGCTTAGGGAAGAAAAGCCTTCATGCATCAACAATGGGAACAGGGTGAGGGGGGTGTCTCCTCAACATAAAGATAACATTCTTGCACAAGTACCCTATAGAGAAGTCCATCATTCAGGAAGCCTGATCCACACAGAGCTTCCACTCAGCTTTTTAGTGTCTTCACTCTTACCTATGAATAGATAGCCAAGGATTACCAGACATTTGAAGGGAACCTGTAACAGGAAAAATAGAAACACACCCCTCCAAGAAAAGGAATTCATAGGAACCAGAGATAATGAAAGGAACAGAAGAAATCATCAAAATAATTATAATCAATATCCACAGAGATATAAGATCTCATCTGGTTTTGGGTTTTTTTGTCTTTTGTTTGTTTTTGAGACAGAGTCTCACTCTGTCTCCCTGGCTAGAGCACTATGTCGTCAGCCTAGCTCACAGCAACCTCAAACTCCTGGGCTAAAGCAATCCTTCTGCCTCAGCCTTCCAAGTAGCTGGGACTACAGGCATGTACCACCACACCCAGCTAATTTTTACTATTTTTTTTTAGTAGAGACGGAGTCTGCTCTTGCTCAGGCTGGTCTCAAACTCCTGAGCTCAAGGATCCTCCTGCACTGGCCTCCCAGACTGCTAGGATTACAGGCATGAGCCACTACACCCAGCCTTAAGATCTCATCTGGATACCAGGAAACACATCAGGGAATAAGGGACTACACTAAGGTGCATGAGATGCCAAAAGAGAAAAAAGAATATTCAGAGTTGAAAAAAGAACTTTTGGATGCTAAATGAAAAATTCAATAGAAGGGTTAGAAAATAAAGTTGGGGAAATCTCCCAGGAAACAGTGTAGAAAGACACCTGGTCCAAACCACCATCACTTTGTCCTGAATTATTGCAGTAGCTTTTAATTGTTCAGCATACACACTATAAAGGCACCATGCGATCCTGTTAAAGGTCAACCAGATCACATTAGCCCCCTGCTCCTACCCTCAGTGGTTTTCCATGTCATTCACAATATGAAGTTCACCTATCACCGCCTCACCTCTCAGACTTCATCTTCCTCTCTGCCTCCCTGCTTCCTTTCTCTCTCCTGGCTGTACCTGGATCCCACCAGGACCTCTCCTGCCTCAGCCTGCCCCACCTACTAGCTTATATATTTGATGTTCTTTTTGCCTATCATTCTTTTCCAGATATCTACATGGCTTGCCCCCTCATCTTCTGGTCTTTGTTCAAAAACTACTTTCTCAGTAAGATCTTCCCTGATCACCATATTTAAAATAGAACCCTGTGTTCTGAGCTCCCTAGCATCTTTCCCTAATTTTATCTTTCTCCACATTACTTTTCACTTTCTAATGTGTAATGTAAACTCTATGAGGACAGGGATTTTTTTTTTTTTTTGAGACAGAGTTTCACTTTATTGCCCAGCCTAGAGTGAGTGCCGTGGTGTCAGCTTAGCTCACAGCAACCTCAAACTCCTGGGCTCAAGCAATCCTGCTGCCTCAGCCTCCCAAGTAGCTAGGACTATAGGCATGTGCCACCATGCCCGGCTAATTTTTTTTTTCTATATATATTTTAGTTGGGCAATTAATTTCTTTCTATTTATATTAGAGATGGGGTCTCACTCTTGCTCAGGCTGGTCTCGAACTCCTGAGCTCAAATGATCCGCCCACCTCGGCCTCCCAGAGAGCTAGGATTACAGGCTTGAGCCACCGTGCCCGGCCGAGGACAGGGATTTTTCTTAGTTTTTTGTTCCTTTCTCTCTCCCCAGCACCTAGAACAATGACTGGCACATAGTAGGCACTAAATAAAAAGTCATTGAATAGATGAGATGGAAAATAGGAAAGAACAGATAAGAACATGTGAAGATTAATCTAATATCTGAATAGTATTAATAGGATTTCCAGAAATAACAAGGAAAAAACAGAAGGAAAAGCATATTAAAAAGCTGCACATATTGGCACACACCTGTAGTCCCAGCTACACCGTAGGCTGAGGTGGGAGGATAGCTTGAGCCCATGAGTTTGAGGCCATAGTGCATTATGATCATGTCTGTGAATAGCCGCTGCACTCCAGCCTGGGTAACATGGCGAGAGCCCTATCTCTTTAAAATAAAAAAAAAGAAAGAAAAGAAAGCATATTCTCTGGTGGTCTAGTAAAAAAAAATTTTTTAATTTTAAAAAGCATGTTAGGCTGGGCTTGGAGGCACAAGCTGTAGTCCAGATACTCAGGAGGATGAGGCAGGAGGATGGCTTGAGCCCAGGAGTTTGAGGTTGCAGTGAGCTATGTTGATGCCACAGCACTCTAGCCTGGCCAACAGAGCAAGACTCTGTCTAAAAAACAAAAGAGATTATTCTCTTGGGAAAACCTACTGACAATGATAAAGTGCCCAGATTTATAAGGGCTGCTTATGCAACTCAAATTTCATCCAGCTCGGGGGCTGTTGACATTGATAAACCACTCAACTTTTGTTTGTTTGTTTAAAAAAAAGCGTATTAAAGAAATAATTTGTAAACATTTTCTAGTACTAAGGGCCTGAGTTCTGAATTAAGAGTGCCCAGGACAACAGATGAAAAATAATTTGCTGCCAGGTATAGCATTGTGAAATTTCAAGGCATATGGGAAAAAGAGAACCTCCTAAAGATTTCCAGAGAGGAAAAATAGGTCACATATGAAGGACTGGCAATTGGAATGATGTTGTGCTTCACCAGAGGAGAGGAGACTGGGAAGTAACACACAGAAGATTCTAGGGCAGGATGGTTTCCAACCTAGAAGCTATACCCAGCCGAACCATTAATCAACTGTGAAAGAGAAAGATGACTTTTTTAGACTGGCAAGCTTTCAAAATAATTTACTTCCCATGCACTATTTCTCTGGAAGCCACTGAAGGATATTTCGCAGCAAAACAAGAAAGTAAAACAAGAGAGAGAGGAAATTGAAATTCAGAAAGCATAGATCCAACCTAAGAAAGAAGCAAAGGGAATTCCCAGGGTGACAGTATAGAGAAATTCCAGGATGACAGCTGTATAGCAGGCCTAAAACACACCCAGTCCAGATGAGAACAGGAGGACAGAGGCCCCAGGAAGGCTGTCTGCAAGGCAAAAAGGAATCTGGTAGAATATCTAGTGTGTTTAAAAAAGAGATTTACCCTTCTTTAAAGTATTTAAGGAAAGACCAGAATATAGAAAACTAAGCAAATTTTTAAAAGGCAATTAATTTCAGGGGGCATAAATTATGAGAAAAAAAGTGTAATCACAGTAATCATCTATACCACATGGCTCAGTGGTGAATACTATTTCTAATCACAATACTATAAACCCTGAATATTGATCTACAACAAAATTGTTTGATAGAAGTATAATATATTATGAGACTATGGGAAAGGGAGGGGGAGATAGTTTAAGAGATCTACATCTTCTTCCATGATAGGAACACAATTTAAAAAAATCAAGAAATATTAGTATGAGCATATTATTTATAAATAAGGAATATTTAGAAATAAGAATGATAAAAATAAGGAAGAAATAGCTAAAAGAGTTGAAAGCAATTGCCTCCAAGGACCAGGAATTGGGGTAAGAAGCACTAGTATTAACTAATATTTATTGACCACTTGCTACATGGCAGGCCTTGTTTGAAGCACTTTGTATCATTTAAGTAGTTTAATCCCCACAGCAGACTGGATGATATGACATGAGTGCCTGATCCCTAGCCACTACCTACCTAGGTGCTTAAGTCTTTGTGTTTTCAGTTATAGAAACATACATTCAGTGTCATGGTCAAGATGCTACAGGAGACACAAAGATGAACAGGAAAATATTTCTTCTAGGGTTTAAGACCTAAGACCTTGGCATCAAGTAAACTTGGATTTTAGACTCAACTCTGTCACTACAAATAGTCCCTGTCAATAATATATGAATATAATAATACAAGAAAAAAATACATGAACATTTTCCAGAACTGAAGGACTTGAGAGTTGGCTCTACACCAGGCACTATGCTAAACATGGATTATCAAAGTAATTTTTATCAAACTAAGAGTCAGGAAACTTGATTAGCCCTATTTTACAAATGGGAATATCGAGGCTTAGAAATAAGAAATTTGCCCTGACTTCTGCAGCTGTGAAAGATAACAGCCAGGTTGTATGATGCTGGTCAAGTCCCTTAGCAGCTGGTCAATTTTCCTCCTCAGTATATCTGGAGAAATAACACCCACCTCACATGGTTGTTGGAAGAATTGTGTTAACTATTCTTATCTTAGGTACTCAACAGTCCCTGGCTATCATAATCTCCTGAAAAGTGATAGCCACTATTATTATTATTATGGTTATTCTTAATATGATGATAGATCTAAAGAATTTGATGTCATCTTTTAGGCAGGTCCTGGGGAGGAATTCTAGGTTTTTGGACAGAGGAGTGACATGAGCAGAGCATGTTTTAGAATGGGAGCTAATTTAAAGCCAGTACTCACAGATACTGCTGCAGCAGTTGTTAAAATATTAAAAAGTTTCCAACTTTTAGTAAATAGAACTACCTATTAATCATAGATTATGTGATTAGCTCTGGGCTCAAGTGATCCTCTCAAATAGCTAGGGCTACAGGTACACACCGCCACGACTGGCTAGCTTTTTTATTTTATAAGGGGTGGATCTTGCTATATTGCCCAGGTTCATCTCAATCTCCTGGCCTTCAAGGATAATTGCACCTGGGCCTCCCAAAGTGCTGGGATTATAGGCATGAGCCATTGGACCTGGCCAGAACCCGGTCAATTCTGATAGGGGTTGTGGGAGTACAACCCCAGCAGGTTGTTAAATTCCTTGTTTTTGTTAACAATTTTTGCCCAATTTTGTTCTGAAAATTTTCAAACATACAGAAAAGTTAAAGAACAGTGAACATCCATATACTATTCACTTAGATTCTTCAATTCTTTTCTTTTTTTAACTAGGGAATTTTGATTTATTTATTTTTTACTTCTTTTATTTTCATTTCAGCATATTATAGAGGTACAATAATTCTTTTTTTTAAATTGTGGTTAAATATACATAACACAATCTACCATTTTGGGGTGTATACTTCAGGACTCTTCAATTCTTAAAATGCCACATTAACTTTTTCTCCCTCTGTACATGTGTTGATGCTTTGGGTTTTTCTCCTGAACCATTTGCAAGTAAGTTACAGATATTCTGGCACTTCATAGCTAAATACTTTTAGCATGTGTTATCAAAGAATAAAAACATCTATCTCCATAACCACAAAACCATTATGACACTCAAGAAATGTAGCATTGATGCAATAATGTTATCTAATATAAAGTCCATATTCAAAGTCCTCCAATTTGGGTCGTTATAGCTACTTGCTTTTGATCCAGGATCCAATCAAGGATCAGGCATTATTTTTAGCTGTCATGTTTCTTCAATATTTTTTGGTCTACAACAGTTCCATTGATTTTGGTTGTCTTTTGTGGCATTAACATCTTTAGAGGCTGGGCGCGGTGGCTCACGCCTGTAATCCTAGCTCTCTGGGAGGCCGAGGCAGGCGGATTGTTTGAGCTCAGGAGTTCAAGACCAGCCTGAGCAAGAGCGAGACCCCGTCTCTACTATAAATAGAAAGAAATTAATTGGCCAACTAATATATATACAAAAAATTAGCCGGGCATGGTGGCGCATGCCTGTGGTCCCAGCTACTTGGGAGGCTGAGGCAGGAGGATTGCTTGAGCCCAGGAGTTTGAGGTTGCTGTGAGCTAGGCTGATGCCACTGCACTCACTCTAGCCTGGGCAATAAAGTGAGACTCTGTCTCAAAAAATAAAACAAAAACATCTTTAGAGCTCAGGCCCATTGTTTTGTAGCACGCCTTTCAATTGGGATCTGTCTGGCTCATGACTAGATTCAGGTTAAACATTTTGCAAGAATGCTAATGAGGTGACACTGTGTTCTTCTCTGTGTGCCACAGGAAGAGGCACAAGATATCCATTTGTCCCCATTATCAGTGATGTTGAGTTTCATTTCTTGGTTAAGGTGTTGTCACCTTACATTGCTCCATTGTAAAGGCTGGTACTTTGAGACCACATGAATATCTTATTTTTCAACAACATATCACTCAACAGTTTTATTTGTTGAGGAACTGACTGACGATCCTTGCCTGAATCATTTATGCAAACAATAGTTACAAAATGATTAGCATGTGTTATCAAAGAATAAAAACATCCATCTCCATAACCACAAAACCATTATGACACTCAAAAAATGTAGCATTGATGCAATAATGTTATCTAATATAAAGTCCATATTCAAAGTCCTCCAATTTGGGTCGTTATAGCTACTTGCTTTTGATCCAGGATCCAATCAAGGATCAGGCATTATTTTTAGCTGTCATTTGTATCTGTCATTTGTATTTAGCCTAATTGTATCATTTCTTCTACATTTTTTAGTAGAAATTCTATAAAGGAGCTTCTCCCCCTGCCCTTCACCTTTTTAGGATATCACTGTGGACTCATGGATTTTTTTTTCAACTTTAAAGTCCAATATTGTCATTTTTTTTTTTTTTTTTTT